>DWJK01002534.1:0-14477 GCA_018248815.1 Croniades pieria auraria
GTACGTATTTCGGGATGGCCCGACTAGTTTCTGACCTGTACGAGGTCCTTCCTCATGAGCTCCCGCCGCTTGCAGCGAGGTCGGGAGCTCGCTGCATCGACATCTTAGTAATATTAAAGCAAATCGTTTATTGGATGGTTGTACAAGTGTACAATAGGTATCTGAAATTTCGTTTATTCGTTTTATTGTATCCGCGCTACTCCAATATAAATTTGATTTTTGTATTAACATGTTTTGATAATATAATCGAAATAATATGATTTTCATTCATAACAGGTAGTACTCCTGTAAGCCAAGTTTGTTGCACTGTGAATGTTCAAGCTTGCTCACACGTACCTATGTCGGTATATGAGTTTGCTGGATGTTTTCCAAAGCGCCGGAGGCATTCCATCCATTAGTGTGTACGATGCGAGCAATAAAAAGATTTACGGTTTACTGCACGTGTCCATATTTATTTATAGAATATTGATAACGTAGAATCTTCCTCTACAGTCCCTCGCTTCTTTACATTCTATTTTGTTGTCGAGACAAACTCCGACGTCATACTCTTCTCTTTTCGCAGTCAAAAGACTATGGCAGTTTTCATTATATATTCATTTATTTACTTATAACATTTATTTGTTTATTTTTTTATTTTTATATGCTATCATCACAAACATTGACTAAATCATGAAAATGAGAAGTGTATCATTACAATCTACTATTTACGCCTTATAATTTAAAATTATTTACAGTTAATAAATTCATGAAGATTGAGATAGTATTTTGTTTGCTATGTTTAAATATATGAGAAACATTTTTATTAATCTATGGTGAAAGAGATGTCTAAGCATAGCTACAATACTATAAGCAAATGTATCAATATTGAATTGTTACGTCATGTTCTCTACAGGATAGGCAGAAAACACCAAGCGTCAAATACCTCTATCCATACAGAATTACTGAATTATGGTGGTTGATTTTTTTTCCTGATTTTCTAACAAGGTAAGATATTTAAGGCTGTAAAAAAGTCTTTAGTTAATATTTACAATAGATTTTGAAAAGGAACAGATTTCCGTTGGGGTATAAAGTGCTCATAAGCTGTCTCGGGGTGGAAAATGTATTTATACAGTTTCGTAGAGCTTATTGGGCATTATGAAGACCGCTGGAGACTTATTATTATTATACTATCACGCCAGGTCTCTTGAGGGGTTAGGCAGACAACACCATGCTAAATACCTGTATCCTTATTGATCTAACTTGTTTTCCATTCATCATTCTCTGCCGGTACTGACAAGTAATTCCTTCACTAACCAGTCTGATGTACATAGTTCAGATCGCCGAGTTTTGAATATCGGAGATTTGTTATGACCATACATAAAGCGTGTTATGATGGGGGAGAATTGAAAGGCGTTAGGCATGTCCATAGTTACTTTATATTCATAGCACGTTAGCGGGTTCGACCCCGGCGTATGTAGGTCGCGACACGGATCAGCATCCTTGTTTTTATTAATTCTTATTACATGTATTTTGTTTATTTAGGTGTTTCTAAAACGTAACATTACGCCTGTAATCCCTGAAGGAGTAGGCAGAGGAGTGTAGTACACTCCCACGTTTCACCAGTTACATTTAAGTCCCATGGAATAGGTGGTGCACCTAATATTATACACCGGGCACTGATCCAGACTCCGAGTCACTATTAGAAATTCTAAATTAAAAAAATCCAATAGTATCCCACCCGAGATTTAAACCCAGGACCTCTCGATCGGCAGTCGCGCTCGCAACCACTCGACTAATGGCAGTCAAGGTAGCATTGGCAAGACAGCATTTAGGTGTTTCTATTGTTTGTATGTCGCTGTTGTTAATAAAAAGTAGATTTAGCTAAGTCGTGGTCTCTACTAGTCAGTGAAGGCGAGGGTGGAAATTTTTGTAGACATCTAATTGTCTTACATAACATCACGCCTGTATTTCCTTGAAGTGGAAGGTGGAGGCGTGTTGAACGTCCTACCATGGAATATCGGGTGAGTTACATCTACTGCAAACTAAATTTCCTTCTGCTGCGAACAATTTTAAGTGATAGTAACCCAATAATACTTAGTCGTAACTCCTACTTGGATCCCTAATCGCACCCAGGACTTCTAGACTTATAGATCAGCAATTGCGCTTGCATCCACCCGACTGAGACAGTCAATTATTTTAATTTTGCAAATTTTGTGTGTATGGCTGGATATCCAAGCAAAAATGCATTAAAATTCCAAAGTTTAGAATTGCAAGAGACACAAACCCTCTTGATTTTCATACATACGCACACACTATCATACTACACACATATGCATTGTATACGTGTAAAATTTTGCATATCGCTGATAGCGCCCCACGTGACCGTCAGCGCATGTGATGTCAGTTACACAATTCGAGCATAGCGATATTATGTACAGAGTAGGGGAAACATACGGCTGTCTATAAAGCGGTAATGTACCTCGGTTAGAAAGAGAGCAACGATCGTGATAACCTATCTCTATCTCTCTATGTCCACAACTGACGCATGACTCGTGCTAGCGATAACTGTGGGTGCGCGAGTAGAAAGAGACAGAGAGATAGGTAGCCTCATTTGCTTTCTCTATTTTTTTATGGACACGTTTTTGGCTGCCCCCTTAATCTACGTATAATATATCTATGAATTCCAGCGATAACGAAAGCGAAATATAACGTACTGTCTGCTGTCTACCACAACTCGACGTAACCGTGAGACTGACTAACATATAAATGTATATCGGTTCATGCATTTCACTTCCACCACTATTACGTTGGTCGTATTGACATACGTATGTTATGCGATTTACGTAATATTTCATTTGTCACTATGTTTAATATTGTATTCACGTGACATTGTTCACGGGATAGGCAGGCCGGGGTCGACCAGATGTATTGATATTTTTACACACACTAGTGTATTGTAAGACACACAAAATATACGTACCCTAAAACAATCACACACACATGTGAGCACCGTACATGTAATGTTTTCGACATCCACAAAGTGATTCATGATTAAATAATATAATTAACAATTAATAAATTTAATCAATAATTTTGTTATTAATTAATAATGTAAAGGATCAATTTAAATTAATAATAGAATGATGAATTAATAATCGTTTAATGACTATTAATTTATTCATAATTTATGATATCATGATATTCTTAGATGATAGAGAATGTAATGACTTTATCTTTTAATTAACGTCTAAAATAATGACGTCAGAAGGCGAGGCTTAAGCGGAAGCGCTTTGGTGAAACTCTCCAGTTAATTCTATTTAAGCTTCACTTGGCGGCGCACAATGTTGAATAGGATTTGCCTGGCTAGCTGCTACTGTAGTACCTTTCAGGTGTTATGTTTCACTTTAAGGTATTAAAGTCTAAGCTTCTATTAAAGTAGATTGTCCGACTTGCCAACTCTGTCTTTTTTATTTATTTATTTGATGTTTATTGAATTACCAATGGGTGGGCTTAAGGGAGGTCGCCACGGCTACTTTTTGCAGCGTTTCAATAGCGATACATTCGCTAGTCCTCGAGACAGAGATATTTGTCACTCGGTGTTCTCTGCGCGTGCGCACTTCTATGCATTCCATACATGATACCGAAATGAGTGAAGATTTTACACTACTGTAGATTATGTTTCGTAGCTCACGTGGACAACGAGATGTACCTGTCTCGGGCGCTGGAGAGGCTCGGCGGCAATGCGCTCAGCAAGGACTCCGAGCCAGACATCGGCGCCGCCTTTTTCAAGTTCGCGGTCGTCACCAAAGAGCTGTCCGCGCTCATGAAAACGCTGGTGAGTTCTCTATTTTAGTTACGGTTAATGTCTTTAGTCCTGGGCAGTACGTACGTAATCGTGTACCCTTTTTAACATTGTACTGTTCGATACGGTCCCGTCTCAAATTGGGAAGGGTTAAGGGTATCATTATCCCTTCTTTTCAGGTAATTAGCTTGCTCTACAGTCTAAGGGATTAGAATTTAGCTTTACATTGCGGTGGTCCTGAATTCAAACCCCTTTAAAAACATGTGTTTTAAGATAAAATCGTAAAGTTAAAGAGTATTATTGTGAGGAAACTTCCTCACGTGTCACGTTTAGCAACCCGCACTTGACCAGCGTGGTAGACTATGGCCTTAACTCTTTTTATTCTGAGAGGATACCCCTGTCCAATAGAGCTACGATAAAGTATAGATGGTGGTACACTCCTTTACGTTATATATGAAGTCCTATATTTCTATGTTAATGATTTCAAACGAACGATAGCTCAGCCACGGGCTATAAATATATATTCATTGCGTACATTCGTTACATCGTTCCAGTCTTTGTTTCTTATTGGAATGCCGTCTAAATTTATAGGGTCCGCGTCCCAGCAAATAACTACGTCTTAAATAAAGTACACCTCAGTTAACATTTTGTTAAAACAATACAACACCGAATTAACGTAGCACGTCATCGTCATGTCATTATTTATTTTCTCATATGAATTATGACTGTCTTCCTGAGAAATAAAATTCTGAAACCGTCATCATCATAGAAAGAAAGAAAAAAAAGGAAAGAAGCTTTATTCGCACCCACTGCAAGCATCAATGCAAAGTAATACAGTTGCAATATACATTAAAAAAAAAACTTTAAAAAAAAATGTTTGTAAGGTGTGTGAAGTCCGCCAACCCGCACTTGGCCAGCGTGGAGGACTACGGCCTTGACCCTCTCAATATGGGAGAAGACTCATATTCCAACAGTGGAATGTTAATGGGTCGTTTAAAAAAAAAAAAAAAATAAGATATATACCCACACGTGCGGCAGGTCGCTGTGGAGCGGGAACGTGCTGGTACGCGGCGGGCCGGAGCGCGTGCGCGCCGTGCTCGGGCGGTACGCCGGCGCCGCGCCGCCGCACGCCGCCGCGCCGCCCGAGGCGCGCCGTCAGCCCGCGCGCTACACCGTACGTACTCATCTTTATATGACATTTCATTGGCTTCCATTCAGATTCCTTTATTTTAAACAAGTGGTTATATCAGCCGTTTGTTTACCAGCTCGCTCGTGATCGCGAATTTTCTTTATTTCTTGATAAAGTTATATATTTAGTTATATATTTATTTAGTTATGAAGTTTTTTTTCGGTAAAAGTAATAAAAGAAGTAATTTTTCTCCTGTTTTGTGTTTGTGTCCGGTTTATACCGATTATTTATCATTATAGTGTATAGTAACGCTTTATTATAATGTACCGTCCGTGTCCAGACGAGCGGCGAGGTGTGGTCAGCGGGCTACGTGCTTTGGGAGGTGTGCGCGTGGGGCGCGGCCGCTGCGCACACGCCGCCGCCGCCGCCCGACCTGCCCTGCCCCTACCGGAATCATCTGTGAGAGAACACACTTTATCTTTACTTCTGGACACACCTCTTGCTAAAGCTGAGAAAAATCTAGTATTTTTTAAAAATTGTATAAATTTCGTCCGTGTAATGTACTGTAAGATACAGTTCTACTTTTGATTTACTATAATTATAGGATTGACACTAAAAAAATATTATCTTGGAAATTAATTATTTTTTTTACTTATGTATAACGAACGAGTTGATATCTTATATTTTAGATACCAAGTAATGCAACTATGCTGGAATCAAAACCCCGAAGCACGACCGACGTCCGCCCAAGTCCACGCCCTCATCGAACATTTACACACAACGCACTCGCAGGCGAGCGAGACGTCGCAGGACGACGGTTACGGCAGCAGCGACTTTGAGGAGCGCTGGCAGCGACTCAAACCGAACACCATTCCCAAGGTGGACGAACACATCGCTATTGTGCACGCTCCCTCTACGTCTATGTCTTCACACTTCACCGGCTCTGACCAGGACTTCGACAACGCGCCAACCATTCAAGACACACTGAGCGTCGAAATGGATACCGCTGTATCCAGATCCAGCAGCATCATGTCCGACAAGGACCCGCTATCTATACAAATAAAATCAGAAAGTCTCACTAATCTCCATGGATCTCTTGAAGATGTAAGGAATATCTATCTGACTCACAACGAGACTGCGGCGCTTGAATGTCATCAAGGCAATATGAGCATTGAAGAAGCGAGAGAAAGAGAACACGATCGATCAGATAGTTCAGT
The DNA here is from genome assembly GCA_018248815.1 of Croniades pieria auraria. Classification (NCBI taxonomy): domain Eukaryota; kingdom Metazoa; phylum Arthropoda; class Insecta; order Lepidoptera; family Hesperiidae; genus Croniades; species Croniades pieria. The sequence continues at coordinate 6,128 of DWJK01002534.1, forward strand.
TGATCCTTGGCTGAAGGATATCATTACTGGTAGTCAGGATGACGTCAGTTACTACAAAGATGTGAGTGATGTGATCAAGAATCTCGATAATATCCTTAATTCCGAAAAGACTTCTAGCTCTGAATCTAGCCATCAAGCGAGTCCTTCCAGAGATAATTTGAGTTTAGAATGCAAAAAGGATTATCCTATGCAAACAAGTATGGTCAAATCTCCCGGTATAAGTAATTTTCAGAATATTTTAGATATGGGCTTTAGCTCAAAACCAAATCAGAATGGATCCTGCGAAGATGAAGATGTAGATCGAGACACCATTGGCACCCTGAGCCATTCCTTCGAACGACACAGCGACTCGACCAGTCAACATACTTTAGAGAATCTAACTCCCGATACGCCGATGAAAGATCTAGATATCATAACTAATGTACGTCAAACTGAAACTAATATTAAGGAAGAAGTTAGCTTAGACAGTAACGAGGAATTAAAATTTTCGCAGCAACATAGTGAATTGCCAAAAGATAATAGACTAGATAATAGTGATAGTGAAATATCGAAATTGGTGGAACCGAGTGTAACATCAATACCTAGCATAAGTGAAACAATAATTGAACAAGTAAATATAAAAGAAGACTGTCAAACACCATGTGATAATAACATAACAGAAATAAGGACTGAGATAAAGGAAATTGAAACTAAGTCAGTAGATGGTAGCTTGGAAACTGAACAAAAATCACATATAGAAACGGGAAATTCCGAAACCTCAATATTATTATCTGTAGAGGATACATTAGAGAGCCGGGGGGATTTTAATAAACAAATTACTCACGTCATTGAAAGTCCTGTATTGCCAGACTGTGAAGAGATGGAAAAGAATGTAACGGAACCTCTAGTCAGTGAAATTGCAGCCGACCAACAACAAAATGCCACAAATACTTTAGAACATGGAATTGAAGAAACACCTTTAAAAGAATACGAAGAATCAAAAGATATTAAAAATACCCGAACAGATTCTGTACAAAATTTTCGAGACCTGCCTGTTTTGAAAGATAATGTTTTACTAAATGATACAATTGTCATTGCAAGTCATCACGAAAATGAAGAAATATTGCTGCCAAATTCTATAACTTTTACAATGGATACTCAACCTGATTCTCCAAAAAGAGCCAGTGCTGCATTAATCGACAGAGAATCACATTTTGATACAACTGTTGTCATAACAAGCGAGAATCATGATGCTGAAAAGGATTTTTTAAGTAGTGATATTAATGACCGTAAATCAGAAAAAGTAGTGAAGTCGGAAACACCAGCAACCGATGAACATAAAATTCAATCACGTGATGAAAGTAATCACATTCTACCGTATTCCTATGAAAATATTCCTGATGATAATGATACGAGTAGTACCCTCAAAGAATCAGTGTATGTTAGCAACAGCGAATTGTCCCCGAAAAGTTGTGAATCGCGTTTAAAAAATACTGAACTTTCGGATAAAAAAATTGAGTTTCAACCCGAAACTACAAAGGAATTGCAAGCAACTTCAATAGATTTATTTAATACCACGGTAATAGTTGCTAAATCGGATTCGAATGATGGAATTCATGAAATTAGTTCAGATATAGACAGTAGCAGTATGTGTACGAAACAGACAGATACTACAAATACTCATGCACCTGAAGCAGTACAAAGCATAATAGATTATTCATCGCCCTTTGAAACCACAAATGAAGAAACAACTGTAGATGAATCGGAAAATGATTTGAATTTTCTAAACAGTGAAATATCTGCACCTATACCTGAAACAGTACAAACTATTGATAAGAAACACGTTACCTACACGTTGCTAGTGGAGAATTCAAGCGCGGAAGATACATCAAATAATCATGATACATTGAACATAAATAGATCTGATAATGATAGTAATGATAATTTGGAGACAGAATATACTGAGCAGTTGAACAACGCTCTTATCATGGATCTCATTGATAGCACGAATACTGATATTCTAAAAGAAAACACTGTAGATAATAACATACAAGATATTATACCGACCTGCTTAGAATCGTCTAGCACCGAGGAACCTTGCACATTCGTCAACAATGATTCTACGGTATATTTAGATTTGCCTAGTATTATAAAGACAACTGATAACTTCTTGCAATATGAGCAGAGATTCTGTAATCAATCTGTCGAATTAAAAGATGCTATTTACGCAAGCACGCCTAAGGGCAGTGTGGATTCCGTGGAAACGACTCTCGAAGAGTCCGCATCGGGACATGAGACGGAGATACTCTCAGAAACTAAAGTTCCCGATTACGGTCCAGGCGTTAGCGTAACCAAGTTGGAGCAGAGATGTGTACCGGATAGTTTGAGTCCATTTGAATCTCCAACGAAAAGTCATCATACGGACACTTATGATGAGAACAGCTCCGTAGTCCTCGGTCCTTTCGAGAATTGCACTCTCGAGTTTTTTAAGGGCGTAAAATCTGGTTGTGATATTGTGGATATACCGAAGGAGGAGCTGCTGGCTTTTTCATCCAACTTCAGCGAAATGAATCTGGAGACGCCATCTCCATTGCGAGATGGCAACTTTCTAAACGAAGTGCCAGATTTACAATACGACGATACGAATACTCTGAGCGACGCCAAACCCGTAGCCAACGAACCTTTAACCGAGAATAATTCGGAGGACACCGAAGAACAATCTACGACTGAGAAGCGTGTATCACCATTAACTCCGCCCAATTCGCCGGGGAACTTTCTAGCGACTGTATCGCAACAGAACAGAGTGGATAATAATGTTGCCCCTGCAAACGATGATACAGACGAGCATATAGACGTGAAGTTAGACCGAATCGCGGACACGTTGCTTCAAATAGACGTACAGTTGACTGCCAAAATGGCGATGGCAGATAACGACAACAACCGAAACATAGAAATGTCCCGACCCGACCCTCCTGAATTAGCAACTGAAGAGTTTATAAGGGAAGACGTAGAAAACTGGACTAACAGAGAGGACGGCGAGAGGTACTTGGCGGGGAACGGAGGCCGAGTAAACGATGTGAGAGAGGAACTTGTGATTGATGAGGAGCGGATGAAAGAACTCAGAAACGAATTGGAGTTGAAGCTTCCACTGGCTCAGGTAAGTCTTAACAAATCGAAATGTTTATATGAAAATTTGCAGTTAAATATCGTTTATTCTCTTCCCATTTCCATAATACAAAATTTCATTTTGTCTTTAGCTAGAACTCTTTATGTTATATGTATATCCATTTAACGGATGAGTGGATAAATTGGTTTTAAATTATCACTGTATTTGAAAAATAGTTTTATTCTAATCAACACATGTGTTTAATCAGAGATAACATTTGCTTTTGTATGAGAATTAACATGGAAAGTTTCGTTATAGACTCCATGTAACTAATAAGAAACAATTTTTCTTGTTATTGCTTGATACATATCGTCATCAACTGAATCAGCGTCTCTCAGTATACTGCTAAACACAGACCTATGTAAAGGTGTTTTTGCCTATAATCTCCGTGTTAGGCCCGCGGCATTAGAAGCATATAATATATAAAATGTGTACACAGGTAGCAGCGATAGAACCGTCTTGCAGTTCGTGGAGCGAGCTGCCGCCGCCCCCCGAGCTAGTGCTCAACTACGGCGCGCTCAGCCCCATCGCCGAGGAGACCGGCCAGCAGCTCTCGGCCTACGAGAACGATGATCATTGTTAGTCTCATACCGATTTGCTACCTTCCAAATTTTGACTTTTGATGAAAATAGATATGCGACATTTGAGCTTATAGTTTTTTCATATATGAAATTCGTATGCTTTGGAATTGACAGTGATTTTCAAAATTTTATTATATATTTTCATTTGTCATATTGTATATCTATATAGATTGCCTAATAAAAATTATGTGATTGCATAATAACAGTAATCAAAATTGACCAAAGTAATCAAAAATGACCAACTTCATTTTCACTTTTCAGTAACAATTGCTTCAAACAAGTCTCACCTCAGTGTTATTTACATTATTTACAGATTTTTAACTGACGTACTCTTTCTATCTTTCGTTCATTAAAAGGCAACATTTCAACGAAGACGGAATCATCTGAGAGCTACCCAGAACCGTGCAACAACTCCACGGACGAGGTCACAGATCTGCTGACGGGCGTGCCGAGCGCGCGCCACGAGTCGCGCGACCACTCCACCTACACCATACATTCGAAGGAGCACTCTCTGAACCACACTTACACTGTACAGAAAGAAGTGCCCAGTAGCAAGGAGTAAGTATGGTGATAATTGTCTTTTATTTGAGGGGGAACTTTATTGGTACTGGATATCTGGATATCAGCGTTTAGGAACCTGTACATTATGTACAATACATTTGTGTTCATCATATAAATGATAATATATTCATTCCATTCAAGATTTTAGATCGGCTGGGAAATTTATGACCATATTTCACTGAGCTGGTGAAGTACTGATTGGTATAAATTTTATGCCAAATAATGTTCTCCAAATTCTGTCGAAATGACTGGCCTTAGACAATATTATGGAGAAATCGTATAAGCAGGTTTAATTATGATGTTTTTCTTCAACGTTAAAGCAAATGATATCCGTTTTAAAAACACTCATAAATTCATATGGTTAGTGTTCCATGTCTGTAGCTGGAGTTCCAGATCCTTGAAAATGGAAATGGAATTCCAAAACACTTGTCTATATATATTTTACTCGGATTGAAGGATAATGATTTTAACACATCATTTATTGACTCATAATATCCAACCTTTTTCTCAGAATGACCATGAGTGTGGACAGCTTGAATGCTAGTCCTTTCAAACGCCAAATGGCTGAGCTCCGTCAAGACGAACCTCCTTCAATAGACGAGCGAACGTTTAATAAGTCGGAGGAGCCCGAAGAGAAGGATTCCAACTGCGAGAGAATATCGCAAGTGTCGCCTTTCCTTCTCAGCCCCACAACGGAGACGTCAGTTCCAGATAATTCAGACAACGTCGCCGGCATGTCGACCTTGTCCAAACCTACAGTGCCAACCGACGCGAAATCGTCAAAACCATCTGAAACCCAGTGCTTGTCTAAAGCTACAAGCATAGATTCGTGGTGTTCGAACGACACATTGTACAACGTCGAGGAAAATTTCGATGATCTCGTGATGGATCCCGATATCCCTTTGGATTTCGAACCGGAGAAGGATAAAAGCGAAAGCGAAGACACCCTAACACATAACGAGGACGAAAAGGAATTAAGCCACTGTTCGACCTATATCATTCACGACAGCAAGTCTGAGGTGTGCGAAACATTTTCCCCGGACTCGATCACGGCCAACGACAACTACACCTATACGAAAGTGAAGACTGATGCAGCAGCTACTACTCCGTCCGTTATCACGAAGTCCGATGTCAACGATTCCACGAAGAACACTCAGACTAAAGACTTGGCGTATGGAACGCTAATGTCGGGAATGCCATCCTGTTCCAATTGCACCACAGAAGTATTGTCTGGTGTTGATGATGTGTGGAAGTTTGCTCAACCCGAGCTGGTGAGAAGATCGCCTATAGGTGACGTACTTCACATGACGCTACCGATAGAAATGGAAGATAAAGATACAAAAATAGCTGATAGTCCGCAGCTGAACACTGAGCCCTCTGTTAAGAAAATGGATAGTGTTGATATAACTTGCCTTAAGGATGCTTCAGTGGAGAGTCATATATCAGAAAATAATGAAAGCCAAGATTTATTAGTCCATATAAACGACAGCCAGGATCATTACAGGAACATGGCTCCATCCATCACCAGCACGCCTTTAACGGAGGTTGTTGGCAGCGACAACGTACAAGCGATACCGATGCAGTTGCCTCAAATTAAACTAGAGAATACGGAATATTTAATGAACAATATCCCGAATTTCCAAACTTTTTTACAATCGGCTGAAATCCGTCCCCAGGATTTATCGTCCAACGCGAGCAATGACGTCCATTCGGAAATGATGGACAGAGATAGTAAAACAATGAGTCGAAACAGCAATAGAGACAGTTTGGCGGTATCCGATAGAACACCCACATACTCAGATTTCGAGGACTCTGCTGTTATGAAACCCCAAGACGTGCATTCGAAGGAGATACAAAGTTTGGAGAGTGGTATAAGTTCGGAGGATTTTCGGCAATTTGAGAGCTTGGATCGGCACCGACCGCAAGATTTATCATCATTGATTGACGCCAGCTCTCTGCTACTTAAAAACGAAAGGATGTTCAGCGAGGTGGGAACGAGTAGCCCAAGGAACGTGGAGTTCGATCTGACTAGTCACTCTGACAACCACACGAGTAATGTTGAGACGCAAGGAATAGCTTTAAGTCTGCCTAATGTTACGAATTTACCAGAATCTCAAATTGTTGATATTAATAGGCCAATGAATGTTTTTATAACGGATTTGGATTTAGAAGACGAAAACGAGCAACCTCATTCTATTATTATAACCGAAAGCCAAATGGTTCCATCCAAATTATCTATAAGCCCTAACAGAACTTACGATTCTCACACGAAAGGGAATCTCATTGATGGATCTCATAATTATAGTTACGATTCCCACGCGTACACGTCTGAATCTACAGACGACAACAGGATGGAAAACGAGACCAACGTACCTCCTGTAGTAAATGGTATAGATAAGGTGGAAAATCATACTGAATCTTTGGTAGAAGAAGAACATCCAAAAAACTCCGAAGACACGGAGACTCAATCAAAACTTGACATCCTAACTATATCAGCGGATAGCGATCTATTGAAGTCTCCGATGAACAAAAGAAGCGTCAAGGACATTGATGTAATTCAATGCAATGGTAAAAATGAAAATTTCGCAACAGTACACTTTCTCAACGAAGCTTTCGAGGAACTGATGGAGAGCAACGTCGATGACAATGAAAAAGAAGTGGAATTAAAGGAAGACCAAACAACAGCGAGCCTTGAGAAGTCTCTTGAAGTGCAGGAAGTCTGTGAATCCTCAGAGAGATCGTCAGAAGATAACTGTAAACATATAGATAGCAGCAGCGAAGGAATCACAGAAATTCTACCGGCTGAAGATTTGCATAATACTTCAAATGGCCAAATCGAGCCGGAAGACACCAAAGTGACGTCGCTGACGCAAAATTTTTTACTGAACGAAAAGAACTTTTGTCAATTCGACGCCTACCTCCCACTTCTGAGCGATATACGATTTACTGGTCAGTATTGATAATGTAATATTTAATCGATTTCACTACATTAAATAATTTGATCGTGACTAAATTTAATAAATATGGTTATTAACATACGTACATGATTTATGTCATCATAAAATACATGCAGTGTTCAGAAATAGTTGCTTAAGAATTAGCAAGATTTGCAAGATGAATTGATAAAGTGTAAGATGAAGTGGAAACAATAGAAAATATTGAACAATAATGAGGATCATATGATGAAATGGAGAATGTATCTGATAGATAAACATTATTATGCAAGTACATCTTCTCTATATAAAATTGCAATACCTCAGGTCCGGCATCAGAAATAATGAGCACATCCTTCACCCAAGACTCGCCGACGGAGCCTACGTCGCCCGAGTGCGAGCAGGACAACAAACCTGATCCAGCGGCAGATATATTGAAAGAATGGGACAGCGATAGTGATTCACATTCGAGCAACTCATCCAGCGGAGAGTTCATTTGGAAGGCAAGTATCGAATACAATTTGTGCTTTTAACATAAGGGTGATATGTAAATATTCCTTGGTACATTTATATAGCTTGGAAAATATCCCCAGCTTGGTAAATTTGCATATTGACAGTGTTTCTCAACTTTATGTACGTACGTATATATTATGCCTAATAGTTTGGACTTTATTATTAAAAATAATTTATTTATTTATACTGACCAAACCTTGCCTGATTGTGAATGATAAACAATCCTTCCTATCTTGTGGTTAATTCATGGTGTGAAGTTTTTGTAGATTATCCCCCGGTTTATTTTTCTTTATAAAGATACATTATTACATTGTATTAACAACATTTGAATTAAATCATATAATTATGTAAAAAGATTAATTATTGATTCGCAAATAATGCAATAATGTATTTTTTATGTCTTGAGTGATGGTTTTTATTGTCCTTGAATAAACGTAAATTAAAAAAAAATGCTATACAAATTGATGGTTAAATGTAATTCTAACTCAGAGACACATCCTCTAAATTACAGTTAAGTAATATAAAATTAATTTTTATGTTTGAATACGTAACAAATGTAACTTCACGCTAGTAATCACCGAAGGGGTAGACAGGAGTGTAGTACACTCCCACGTTTC
>DWJK01002535.1:0-14476 GCA_018248815.1 Croniades pieria auraria
TTTACTATCTTCCTAGCATTTTATTCATATTTACTCACCTTTTAAACCTTCCCTGGACCTCCACAAATAATTCAGAAACAAAAATAGCCAAATCGGTCCAGCCGTTCTCGAGTTTTAGCGAGACTAACGAACAACAATTCAATTTTATATATATAGATATATATAAGCTGACAAACAGAAGAACCTGATCACTTTATGATTAATAGTCACATTAATAGTCATTTTGCAAACGAAACAAATATTATATAAGTTATCTTGGAGGAAAGGATGCTTGAGTTTTTACACTATGCTACACAAAATAAGTTTTAAAATGCACTTCAATTTATTTCTTATTAATATTATTACAACATCACATTAGATTCGGTACGGAGTGGGCAGGGAGCAACTAACAAATGTTTCCATGCGGACTTGATATACTTCCACATTCGCTATTGAACTTAAACTGATTTTTGATGAACCGTCCATTTACTTCTCTAGAAACACGAAAGTGTGTTGGCTTATTTTATTGTGTTCTGCTACAGTAAAGTGTGCAGTCACCTTAACAAATAACCCTGCGGCGCACCGCGCCTTCTTTTAAATTTCATTGAAAAATTACATCATACACATGTCCCTAGGTACTATACCTCGACATATTAATGCATAATAATACTATAAATACAAATACACTTTGCCTGTCTATCTGTTATGTTATGCTGTCACGATTGAATGTATAAAATTTAATACTGAAATAATTCCGACTGTGAAAGGAAGTATAGACAATAATTTGGAGTAATAAATTTTTAAACAAGAAATACTCCGTATTATATCAAAGTAGTAGCCGAAAAATGTGCTGAAAAATAATTATCGATTCAAGTACACTTTAATTGAAATCCTAATTACGCAAGCAAAGTTCTTAATAAACTTTATTTAAAATATTTAAAAATATATTACAAGTAACTTAAAAAAAAATTTCTTACGTAAAACGAAACGCGCGGGTAACAGCTGGTATAAATATGTACGAATAATTTTATTTCAAAACAATAAGAATGTTTTTGTCAATCAGTGACTGTTTGATATGCGAGGTCATTGCGAGACATTTTACAAAGCTTAGTTATGGCTCTTAAGATAAGCTGCTGTTGAAACAGTGACATATTGTGATAAATTACAACTAATGTACTTTTATCATCGTACAGTTTATATTTAGCATCTCATAAAATTTATCACAATAATAAAAAACTATTCAAAGACATTTACAAGCCGAATACCTAACACGAAAAGTTGTTAAATAAAAATATCTAAATAAAAAAAAAACAACACGCTTATGTACCGATGAATTAAAAAAAAATTAAAAGTTGTCTTTGGTTAAGACCGAACGAATGCCTGACAAAAGTGACAAATGGGTACTAATTAATTATTTGAATAAGCTTAGAGCCATTTGCGTAACGCTCATTTAAATAGTCTTTAATGGTATTTTTTAATTATATTTAAGCAGTTAAACACGATTAACTACGTTTAAAATTACCTCGCTCAAAGCTCTTGTCGATGCGATTTAATTAAATGTCTTAGTGAATCCAATAAATCATAAACGTACGGTTGCATGCACTCCGTTTCACGCACTTAATTTTTTTTCGCAAACATTTTACAAGCTCACGATAATCAGAATGAGTTGCGTATATAGGAATATTACTGTGATAATGTCAGTGTCAAATGTTGTTGAAATATCTTAATTATTATTATAATTTGTATTTCAATAAATATGGGATTATCTCAGTTATCACCTGCCACTGGTTGTTACACTAGTATTACTATATTCATAAATTGTTATATTTTAATAATGCGCTTGTTAAATTATAAAATAAAACAATAATCATATAAGTAATAACAAAGCCTGTAATGACCCTTGTATAAAAATATGGAGACAAAAAACCCAGCATTAGTTCTGTGTAACTACTATTTCATGGAAATTGAAACAAAATAGCGACCTTTAAAGTAAAAATTAAGGTCGCATTAAGGATAAACAGGTAGGTACCGTCTGCAAAAACCTATGCCACACATGAGTCGCGGAGCGGCCTCGCTCGTGTGAATCAGTCGAAATATTACCAAACAGTAATAACTCTTTAGGGCTCTGACGAAAGCTCATGACAGTGGTCGACAACATTTTAAAATATAAGTTGCTTTTTAAGCGTGTCGTACTGTTATGTCTGAAATCCCTATGATTTTACGAAGAGAAACCCGCGTTTAAACGATAAAAAAATCTACTGTTTTAAATGGTATTTTGTCAAAAATAGAATTAGTAAAATGGTAAAAATGTATTTACTATAAATATTTTGTTCTAAGATAAATACAGATGCCGACGGATATCGAGAGTGTTCATACTTTACCTATAGTCGAATACTGGCTGAGGGGCAATTCAAATGTCTCCAAAACTAGCGTGCGTGTATAAAGAGACGACTAACAAATGTAGAAAACGCATGTCAAATGTGTCCGTGGCCTATGCCTTCCCGTAATGAATCTGACATAATCATATGATAATAATGAACAATTTGTAAAAGTAAGACAATTTGTAAAAAAAAAAGTTTTGCTAATGCTTTTAACAGCAACAACGGTTACCAAAACCTGTCCGACAAATGTCACACGTGTCGTAAATAATGATTTAATGGCAACAAATTTAATTAATTATCTTCGTAAATTTGTTGACAAAATGCAGTGTTGAATTGCAAATATTTTTATAGCTGGAACAATTTGATATTTAATACGATATTTATGTTCTTTTGTAAAATTGCACAAATGCTTAGTTGACTATAATTACTGTACATTCTTTTAGTTTTAATAATATCTGGCAATTACTGTGATAAAACAGTGGGTAAGTAAACACAAAAATATAGGTTTTGATAGCGTCATTGTTTGAAATTAGCCCTCTCTCGTCGGGGACCCATGTTCAAATCCTGGTGCGCGCCTCTATAAAATGCGCATTGTAAGTTTAAAAATCATGCAAAAACCATCAACAGCACACCTTAGAATAAAAAAAAATTCTCTAAGGCGTGTGAAGTCTGCCAACCCGCACGTGGCCAGCGAGGCTGACTGGGGCCTTTACGTTCTCATTCAGAGAAGAAACCGGTGTTCAACAGCGTAACGATAAAAAGCGCGGGAAAAAATATAAAACTATTTTCTTTGATACGATAACATTTATTAATCGACAAAAACATAGGCTACTTAGGATACTTGATTTTTATAAACTTGCTTGGGTCTTGAAGTAACTAATAAATATTAATTTACGGTGATTTAATTAATTATAAATGAAGTTGAATTACATTAAAAACAGTCATGAGTGAAGACACGCGAACGGACAGCTATTTATAACTGACATTATATATATATAAATATATAATGATATTGTTATTATGTCAAACTTGTAAATGTAAATAGGCTCACCACATTCCATGGGATATAAACGTAACTGGTGAAACGTGGGAGTGTACTACCCTCCTCTGCCTAACCTTTCGGGGATTGCAGGCGTGATGTTACGTTTGAAAATATAAATAATAACCGGTTAAAGTCTAAGTGTTAGAATAATAAATAAGTGTGGATTTCAAACCGTTATCATTAATATAATTATAGTGAGATAGGTAATTATTTATTTACATTTGTAATTATGCTACTTATAAAACATTATATACTTTTACTAATAAATAAAAATCTAAATAATCGACCCATTTGTCATTCCACTGTTGGAAATATGGGTCTCCTCTCATATTGAGAGGGTTAAGGCCATAGTCTGCCACGCTGGCCAAGTACGGGTTAGCCGACTTCACACGCCATATAATTATTTTTTATAAAATCTAAGGTGTGCAGATTTCATCACGATGTTTTCCTTCACCGTTAGCAAGTGATATTTAAAATTAAAACGCACTTTCGTAAAGAGGTGCGCGCCATGGATTTGGACCCAGCACCCCCCGAGTGAGGCTGTATTCTTAACCACTAGGCTATCACTGCTTAAATTAAAATCTAATAATTTAATAATAATTATTTTTCTGCAATTGTACATTGACGTCTATGTTCATTATTTACACCCAAGCTTATTAGTAGAGCCTGTGCTATGGCAACTGGACAGCTGATAAATTACTTTATGTAAATTTCTATATACATATTTACTCCTATATGTGTAGTGTTACTCATCATACAAAAATCTATCTGGCATGAGAATTAAACCTATATTTCTCAACTCACAGATAACAAAATCTCTCAACTTTTTGCTCAGACCGTAGGTCATATTACTTTATCAGACCTTACAACATTTCTGTTATGTACTCCAATGCGTGTGTACTCTGCCAATCCCCACTTGGCAGCGTGCGAAACTGCAGCCTTGAGCGTTCTCTTTCTTAGAGGAGATCCATGTCCAACGGTGGCACGATCAACGATATGATGATTTTAAAAAACGCGTTTTATAAGACTAAATCATCGCAAGTTCTCCATTATGTTGTGGAAGGCGCGAGAAGTCTGTCAAAGCTGTGGACTATTCATTAACTGTGCAACGATAAAATTGAGGATTTTAATGATAATAATTATCGTATCGTTCGTATTTTATATAGTTTAGACCGTTGATATTATATCGTTGTATATTTCCTGTAATGAACGTGTAAACTATGTTACAAAACAAACGGGAAGTCATAATACTTACGGACATACCCATGATTATTTATATAAGATCATTGGGATATACTAAATATTATCGCTTTTTACTGTTAAACAAGGCAAAGTAAATATATACATTACACATGAAGAGAAACATTTGATTGTAGATATTTTAATGTAACGTCTTTAGTATTTTTCAAATAATATACATATGTCTATTAAACGTTAGTCGTTACCAAGTTTTATATTGCAATACCAGGATAACATTTAAATCTATGCATATAACAAAACTGTAACTGATCGCTGTCTGTACGTGGCAAATATATTTAGAAATTCGTAATGGGGTGCCTTTATATACGCGAGAGAACCCAAAACAATGTTTTTTCATTTTCTCTGTTTGTCTGTATGTTTGTATGTGCACGCTAACCTCAGAAACGGTTTATCCGATTTGAATGCAGTTTTCAGAATTATATTGTGCTGGGCTTCACTAAGCATTAAGTGTTTTTTTTTTCATTTAAATCGGTTAACAAATAAAGAAGTTATGTCAATTTATTTTTCAAAACTCACGAAATCTGCGCGTACGTAGTCGCGGGTACAGCTAGTACAAAAATAAAATTAATTAATTGTACCTATACATAAAATCACGTTCTTTTTTCCTAATATTTCAAGCTAACAATTGTGGTACCTGCAGAAGCTGATACAAACTGTTCTTATCTGAAAAATCAAACAAAAAACAGGTAAAATGGACATTTTACTTAACTGTTTAAAAAGCAATAGTAAACTGACAGAGTCCTATTTAGAAACATTCTTTTGTTCAGTAACAACTATTAGAATTAACAGTGAATCATGACAAAATGTAGAAATTTCTCGAATCAGTACAGCATAGAAACATATTATTAACATCGCAGATCTGTGATTAGAAATAACATAAATCCTATAACACTTCCGTCATTCATTAAGTTTTCTTAACAATTCACTTCCTATACGTTTTAATGGTATTTCTTTACGCGCAAACGGAAAAGAATGAGGTAGGTTGGCAGACAGGCGCTTCAACATTATCATTCCGCAGCCGTCTAAAGAAATTTCAAGGCTCCAACACGATCCTGACCTAGGGTGCCTAGATATCTATAAATAAACACTTAGCAAGTGTTTCTTCACTTGAAGGAAATACGTGATAAATGTTTTAATTTAAACCGAGCCAATGTGGAGCGGTTTTATAATTATTGTTAACACTAGAAATGGAACTGCTTGTCAATTCGTATATTTTTGTCAGTCAATGATGCAATGTTGAGTGTAGTAGTTGGATTTGAGCCTCTTACTCTGAAAGACTAGAGTAATTTTAACCTTTTAGGGGTTGGTTTAGTTAATCTTATAGGAGTTGGTTTAATATATAATTCTAAATAGTATATCTTCATACCATATTTAACAAAACTAATTCAACTTTTTGACATAAAAACCTAAGACTTACAAGAGTTAATAAACCAACATACAATAGTTAATTGCGCCATAATTATACATACGAGTATATAGATTTTTTTTATATTTAGCCTAGCAAATGAGCAGACGGGCCACCTGTTGGTAAGTGGTCACGGTCAGTGAAAGGTGGCCAACGCTTTGTCGGCTTTGAAGGAGAGCTCTCTTTGCGCTTTTCTTGAAGAACCCCATGTCGTAGCTAAAAGAACAGTAATATTTTCAGACATTTCCACAAACGGCCATCGAATCAAAGTAAGCCTCAAAATAACTGTGTATTATGGTAACGAGGCGGCTGATAAATCTGATATATGTATGTCTATCTTTGATATAATCAAGTACACGACAGTCATAATATGCAACGTGTGTGTAAATAATTTCCATTTTCCATACGATCCGGTAACGTTTGTTAACGAGCAGGAAACGTAATGCGGAAGACAATTTTCTATAGAGCTCGCAGGCACGAGGAGCCTTTGTGATTGATTGCGAGATCCGAGCAGTAGTTGTGTACAACACAAAACAATCGCTGCGCTAAACGAGTCATTCTCTAGTTTATTAGCGCTATTTATACAAACCTTCGGGTTTTATCTACCTCATAACCAGTTCCTGTACATGCACACGAGATATACATGTGTAATACAACGTCTGTGTATTAACAAAATTAAATTTAGATTTAGATTTTTTATCTGCCAGTCTCAGTCCACAGCAGCACAACCATGCTTTTATGATTGCCATCACGTCTTGTCCTCGGCTTGCCACATCCAACTTCTGCCTACGGCCTTTCCTAAATCCAGCTGGAGGGTGTCTTAAACTTCGTTAAAGTTACTTCAAAATGCGCTTACTCTTTGTCACTTTTCAGGCACATATGACCAACCCACTGCTACTCGTATGTCAGCGAGCTAATCCTTTGAGCTATGTCAATGACTTGTTATCCGCTGAATAAATTCATTACTGATTCTATCCTTCAGAGAAACTCCGAGCGTAGAACATACCTCGCCGAGCGACTTTGAACTGGTGGTCTAGCTGCAATGTCTGCATCTACATTTCAGCCCGGTGTGTCAAGATGGGTATGCCATTATGACTCACTGGTTGAAACCTTTCACTTTCAAATACTATGGTACGTTGGACTAAACTTCTACGGCAAACTATATACGGTGTATTCACCGAAATCATTTTGTCTTCATTTCTGGTGTGTTACATAAATGTTATATACACTCAATGATTAACAATTTTGGAAGTAATACATCTGAAATAAATCAACATGGTGAAGCATATAAACGTCAGATTACTGAAGCGAGTGCCGTTTGCTGACTTTAGATAATATCTGGAATCTGCCTTAATACACCAAAACTATCTCACAAGTAGGCCATTAGTTCCAATCTTCTGCTGACTGCACTAGAGTAAAATCGAACAACAACCCCTAAAGCATAAGATTATATTACTGCCAGCAACACAAATAGTCGATTAAACGGGTGAGCCACCAATCCCAATCGGCTCTCTTTACCACAGTGATTCAATGTTACGAGTGAAGATTATGTTTAGTACAGACAGCAGAACAAATAGGTTCCTGATAACGTATAAGAAAATCGATGCCGACTCACACTAAGTGCCATTGACTTCCAAGGCGCATTTCCTGCGTGCGCCGACCTCACGTAACTCACGGAACCGCAGTGAAAGAGACATTGTACAGCCTGCATAAAAAGTGTGTCACGAAATTTTAGAATATTATTAATCTTCTTGTTAGCATCTGTACAGCCTTAATCGGTGGTATATTGAGAGAAGACCCGTTTTCAACAATGGAACGATAAATGGTTAATGATTGTCTATATACATAACTAAACTATGTACTGTCGTAATTAACGCGTGTTTTTCGTGATAGTTCAACTAGTTTCAGTCTCCTCTACGACCTCCTTGCTATAAACGGGATATTATATAGAAGGTTTTCGCATAGATGCGAAAATATTCGGGGTACACCTAAAAAAACTTACGTAAATTATGCCGGTACATATGTAATTGAATCATGAATATTAACTAATCACTGATATTGTTAACTTAAACATAATATTGTTTGTACATACATATATTCGAACCCAAACTAAAATTTAGACACTGTATTATCGCATTTCAGAGTCCAGCTAGTTTTAATCAGCGCTCACTTTCTATCTCTCTAACTCTCCAAGTATATGTTATCTGAAGGAAATCGCTGCAGCTGCTTTACACAACACTGTCCATATGCTTATTGCCACCATAGTTATTCGTTAATATAGAAAGTCCCGAGTTCTATTCCCGGCATAGTGAATTTTATACGTTTATTTCAGAACTGCGTACTTTTGCCATCAGTTTCGTGTGTTGCTATGCTAGCAATGCCACAGGGTGATCGAAGTGTGAAACTACGACCCAGTACATAATTATTCGTATTATAATAATTATGTACGTTCTGTTATTAGCTGTGGAATATTATATTTATGCTCATTCATTAGAATAAAATACAGGTAACTCATACCTAGTAATTCATATACGATAGCTCATGCCTAGTGTTAATAAAACAAAATTTAAATAATAGTAATGATAAATAACAATAATTATAAATGAATTCAGGATAATCATAGACTTATTTATCTCAAAAAAATTCAAAGTGTGAAATTACCTGTAGCTAAGTTCGTGAACTCGTATTGTCTATGAATGTAGTACTTATTAATAGTGAATATCGATCTGACAGATTGTTTCGACAAGTCTACTTCAGTAGACACTTGATAATAGTTTTGTAATCAACCTTCTACAGCGGCGAATATATATTTACCATTGGTTGAATCTGAATTGACTTCCCAACTGAATACGTAACATCACGCCTGTAATCCCCAAAGAGGTAGACAGAGGAGTCTAGTACACTCCCACGTTTCACCAGTTACGTTTACGTAGCATGGATAAGGTGGTGAGCCTATTGGCATACACCGGGCACTATTCCAGACTCCGATTCACTACTAGAAATTCTAAATTAGAAAAATCTTATAGTACCCGACCCGGGATTTGAATCTAGGACCTCCCGATCGGCAGTCGCGCTTGCAACCACTCGACCAACGAGGCAGTCTATTACTACATTAGGAATTTCTATTATAAATAAATCGATTTTTGAAAAGTACAGAATTTATCGTCATGAAATTATCCGTACAATGGTTTGCAAACTTGATTCGAGCCAACTGTATAAAAAAAGCAATTTCCTTATACCTACCTTTCCTTCCTTTTCCTACCGATAATTTAAATGAAATAACGCGGCTGATCGATAACTACAATTTACGAAAAAGTAAAACGCGAAGATCCAGACGAATGTGACAAACAACTTAAGAGTTTCATCTGGTATCAAAACTGCCATACTCTGAAAACAATTGTGCATACTTTTCTATACAATTTTAAAACGTTTTTATTATTTTTATTTTTATGGCTAGCTGTACGCTTGCTAGCTGACCTTCCCCAATGTCAAACGCCGCGACAATAACAATGCGAACTGTGCCGCAGCTATTTGCTGTTATCTTTTCTTTATTGCGTTGCATTAAGGTTGAATACCTTTTAACGCACCAACTTTAGACCTTGTCAGATTCTATCAAATGAAATTACAGACTTTTCCTTCAAGCATAACACTTTAACGGTATAGTAATAAGATCGATTATTTCGTTCGTAAAAAGCAAATATTAATTTGGGATTGTTACGTTAGATGTAATTAAGTGATCGACAAATTACAACGTTTTAATCTGGGGTCGTAATTTTGTTTAACTTATCGTTATTAGATCTCTTTGTGAGTTCTCGACGTTCAATAGTCAGATCCTTATCTAATTATATTAAGTATCTATGTAACAACTAATTACTGCCTTCGGCTACTGTCGCAGTGGCTTTTTACATTCTATAATTTACCTTTACGCATCTGATTTATTTACTTTCAACTTTCAAGTAATGAATCTTTCATATTTATAGATGCTCTGCCAGTTACCTGAGACGACAATGAAAATTTGGAGTAGGCATCTAATCATTTAGTTATATCATCATTCCATTCCGGTAAAAATAAATGAATAAATATATAATTAATCACGTACGTATATCTAAAAAAACTGTGTTTATTCTCAAAAACATGTGTACAAACACGATATCCGGACGCACCACAGGTTATTTGAAAAATGACATTTACAAATGTGACATGTTTTTACGCGCCAATTCAAAAAAATCGTAAAAGAAACAACTTCTTGTTTTATTAATATTATACCTGAACTTATAGTATTTACTAAAAAGATCTTTAATAAAATAATAACAATGATTCTACTTACATATATACATTGTCTTCTACACGAATTTTTTATCACCTTAAATAGGTATCAACTTACTTCACGTATGATTTTTTTTGGGGTAATTTGAATAAACTTCGCCGCGACCTCGCTGCGATTGTTGAAAAAACGTATAAAGATGAACCTCAGACAGGTCCGCTACTAGTCGTTACATCAAGACGAAACTAACATTAGACACGCCGGTGCATAATTTAAACTTTTATATAGATACTCGAGAAATGAAGTATCATAGATTTTTGTAAAATAAATAGTTTTTTGTTTATTTTTTTCACTTTTAGCCCCAATTATCTCTACCCTTTCAGATCTGACGTACTTGTTGTACATTCACCATTCTCTTCATATAGCACGCCGGTACAAATTTAATGCACATACACATGGAAATACACACATTTATTATATACATATGGGCTACACGATAATATCGCTGGACACGGGACCTTGTGGGCAATCTGGAAAGTAAACAAGATTAATCTGTTAATTAGATTATACCCGTCACAAATCTAACGCTGTATGGAATTCGTACTGATGAATTAGTTACGCAAATGGGTTTTTGATTGTTTTTACCACGCTTTTATTAGCTTGACTTGTATTTATGTATGTATGTATGTATTTATCTGGGTACGTAACGGAATCTTTAAACTCGATTTTTTGTACACTTTATTTTATCATCAGTCATTTTATTCTTACGTCAAGAACAATTTTTTACTTTTTACTTTGATTAACTTTGAAAGCATGGTTTTAGTTGTTGAAAGTATAATTTATTTACACAAAACTTTACCGTTCTTAAAGTTAAAACAATTTAACATCAAAGCTTTTATTACATGATTTAAATCGATCCAGTAACCTCCACCGCAGCAATTAAGACCGTTAACCGCATCGCCAACAGGTCATAATCGTAACCATTAATACTAAGACATTACTGATTTATTTTTGTTATTCAAAAATGATCTATAATATATAGAACAAAGTCTAAAATATCCATAAAATATAGAACTAAGTCGTCACTTTTTAACGTAACTGATTTATTTTTGTTATTTCTACTGTCTTAAAATGATCTATAAAATATAGAATAAAGTCTAAAATATCCATAAAATATAGAACTGTCGTCATTATAAATACTCTAGAAGGAGATACTACAAAAATGAGGCGAAAACAAAGAATGCTTCGATTCCCTTTATCTCTATAACTCTGTGTACGCGATTGTACTAAAAGCAACCTAGAAATGATTTGCTCATGAAACCTTACACAGCAAAGTACATCCACATATAAAAGTGTAAACAGAACTGTATTATGTACATTATATTATTTAACGTGAGTTTAACACCTTTACATCATCTGCGTTCACATCAACACGTTATGTAAAACGGAGATGCTGTATATAAACACACATATTAGTTTACGTAAACAATGTGTGAAAACATATGGGGAAGTAATTTGTACGTTTTCTTTTTTTTTTGTAGAAATGTAAATGTGACAGGCAAGTGACAAGAGTTATTAAAGCCAGTATAGACTGAAAATTATCTATCATTGGATACATACGATTTATTATTTATTAGGACTGTAATGAAGTCAGTCATGTTTATATTATACATTCATTTGCATGATTTTATGACTGTCACTGTCCGCATTATGTTTATTGCGTGTGTATATTTAATACTTATGCAGGCACGATGGGAAAATGTCGCCGGACCTAATAAGACGATCACAAATATTATCTTCCAACACTTCATTAAATAACGTATTTTATAACTACCGCCAAAGAGAAATAGGAGTATCGCCTGAATCACATTACAATCAACCTTACACATTTGACGATGCTGGCATCACACATTTGTTTTTCGCTTTATTTTAGTCACCCTAAACTAATTTATTCTTAAAATCCTAAAAGTACTTTTTAATCTGATCTGTACAATAAGACAGTTTCAAAAACCAACAAAATCGCTGCAATATTGCCCCCGTATTGCCTCACAGTCGACCCAAGACATATGTATCTTCCATACAGGCGATACCAGTTTCTTCTACATATTAACATACAATGGAATATGTCACTTTAAATACAACACCTCCGAACAACCACGAGAACTAGCAAATGTTATATTAGTGGTTTAATGATGTGAGGACCTTACATGCTAGTCCTATGCTATGTGCGGTTTAATGCTAAAATATTAATTAAATAATTGACTGCCTCGTTGGTCGAGTGATTGCATGCGCGACTGCTAAACGGGAGGTCCTGGATTCAAATCCCGGGTCGGGTACTATTGGGTTTTTTTAATTTAGAAATTCTAGTAGTGACTCGGAGTCTGGTCTGTGCCCGGTCTATGGCAATAGGCTCACCACCTATTCCATGGGACATACACGCAACTGGTGAAACGTGGGAGTGTACTACTACACTTCTATGCCTGTCCCTTCGAGGATTACAGGCGTGATGTTACGTTTTAATAATTAAATAAAGTAAAGGTAAAATATGAAAATATTAATAGTAAAAATCCCACTGCTGGGCATAGACCCTTCCTCAATCCCTCAGAAGCTTACTTGATTGCGCCGGTCCAACGCGTATCTTTTAAACACAATTGACAAAGCTGTATATATTCACTCAATGTATCAAAATTAGTTCAATAGAACATGAAGTAAGCCCTTATGAGGATTGGGCAAACATTAACACGTGTACATATGCAATAAAACAATTTAAATTTGTTAGAACGCCGGAAGCCTGACCGTTATTAAAATATAAGTATTAGTAATGATTAAAAATGTAACGGCTTAACTCACGGACGTTCCTCGGGAACGCCTGACTAGTTTCGGACCTGTGAAAACGTACGTGAGTTAATCCGTTACATTTTTAATCATGTGTATAAAAACTCAAGAAACTTTTAATATATTAGTAATGTTATCTCGCCCGTAACAATTGACCAAAATTTTCGTTTTTGTCTTCTATTTTTGTGTTTTTTGAAAAACGTAATTTCACGCCTGTAATCCCCGAAGAAGTAGGCAGAGGATTGTAGGAGAATCCCACGTTACCCAGAGTTACGTGTAAACCCCACAATGAAATAGGTGGCGAGCCTATTGCCATACACCGCGCATACATCCAAACTCCGAGCCACTACTAGAAAATTTCGACTAGAAATCTAAGTTAGAAAAATCAAATAGTACCCGATCCGGGATTCGAACCCAGGACCTATGGATCAGCAGTCTGTGTTAAAAGTTTATTTAAAGCCTTGATTCTGATGAAGCAGTGCAAAGTTTTGCATCAACACATATCGATTGATTGAATCATTGTATTTCGTTTATGTCTCATTGTTTCCAGACTGTCGGCCAATGAGATTAACATTCCATTACACAGTCAGTAGTAATGAAGTTGGGTCTTTTTAGTAACCATATCGCTACAAATCTAAGCATTATTTATTCACATCTGTCAACATTGTAAAATGAACTCTACTGTGTGGTGATAAGGCTTGTTTCAGAAGGGTAGATAGATGGTCATATTACTAATTGGTTCCATCGAAGGTGGATCACGCAGGAACCCACGCGGTCGAGGGAAGAAGCCTTTTATTGGATTATTGGCCTTTCTATATAGGCAGCTAGTTTAAATCAAACATGTCGCCAGTCTTTTTCCTTTGTAATTATTATGTCACCATATCAGGTTCCTCTCGGGTTAGATAGGGAACACCGTGTGCTCAATGTCTTTTTCCCTACAAAATTGACGTGCTTTTTTTTAATTCATATGTTAAAATTGTATAATAATTAAAAGTTAATTTTGTACGAAATTTACTTCAGTATTTACTTTACTATTTAGTTATTAAGTTACTTTTACTTTACTACTTTACTCATTAGTACCTAGTTTTGTTCAAATTAGGTCGTTGTAGGTCTTCTAACAGGTACCGTGGCAGACCACGGCTTTATCTTTCTACCCCTCCCCACTCTCCTTCCTACCTCTCCCCACTCTCCTTCCTGCCCCTCCCCACTCTCCTTCCTACCCCTTCCAACTCTCCTTAATGCAGCCGGAACCACTTGGACCCGCCCCAAACAACCGGAGAAACTGAAGAGGCCATTAGGCTCAACGGCAT
>DWJK01002536.1:0-14475 GCA_018248815.1 Croniades pieria auraria
ATCACCCCACTCCATTTTAATATCACAAAATATTTTACAATATATTGGCGCGAAAATAAGAAAACACAATGAACAATTGTATAAAAATGAAAGATTCCTAATTCAAAAGTAATATTTTCTTTATATTTAATTGTAACAGTATTTATGGCCAGACTAAGTACATTGTCATTTTCATATGTGGTTTACCAGCTGTCTGGTTACCATAACACAGACTTGGTTCTAGGCTATAATAAGATCAAATGAATGTGTATAATGATATTTATTTATTTCTTGAAAATTGTAGC
Source organism: Croniades pieria auraria (assembly GCA_018248815.1). Lineage (NCBI taxonomy): Eukaryota > Metazoa > Arthropoda > Insecta > Lepidoptera > Hesperiidae > Croniades > Croniades pieria. Next base: position 285 of record DWJK01002536.1, read on the forward strand.
ACATTGTTTATTGAATCTTAAATTTCTTAGAATTTTACATCTAGAACAAGATGTCCTACATAGGAATGAAACTCTATTCGCAGTCAGTAATGAGATATAATTGAGTTGGTGGTGCGCAGGTGGGCGGGGCGGCGGCGGGCGCGTCGGGCGCCGACCCGCGCGCGCACGCGCTGGCGCTGGCGCCGGAGCGGCCGCGCGCGCGCACCAACCTCATCACCGTGCCCATACACGACCAGCCCGACTCGCACTCCTACTACAATTACTATCAGGTAGCTCACAAACAGGCACACGGGCCATCCGATGCTGACTTGTCACCGTCGCCTATGGACATTTGTAACACCAGAGGCATTACTAACGCGTTGCCAGCCTTGAAGGAATCTTGACGCTTTTTTTGAAGAAATGTAATGTATTCTTTATGTTTCTAGATCCGGACACCTTAGTGAATCACTAACTGTTGGTCAAGTTGAGCCACTAAGGCTTATGATTATTAAAGGGCAAAACAAGGTTAATTTCATCTCCGATGAGGGTGGAGGTTGAAGATGTTTTAATATATAATATTAAAATAGAGTTATGAAATAATATATTACTAAACCATTTCAAGTTGCTCCATGAGTGTTTTTTACGGATATTAATAATTTTAATTAAAGTACTGATACATTGTGCACTGATTTTAGTTAATGAAAAACTTAAAGAAAAACATAAGCCAATCGACACTAGTATTCGTGTAGAAATTTTGTTTTGTTACGTTGTCATTTATGTATATGCGTCATTTGACTGCCTCGTTGACCGCATGGTTGCAAACGCGACTGCCGATCGGGAGGTCCTGGGTTCAAAGCCCGGGTCGGGTACTTTTGAATTTTTCTAATTTAGAATTTCTAGTAGTGACTCGGAGTCTGGATCTGTATCCGGTGCATACCAATAGACTCACCACCTATTTCATGAGACTTAAACGTAACTGGTGAAACGTTAGGGTGTTCTACACTCCTCTGCCTGCCCCTTCGGGGATTGCAGGCGTCATGTTACGTTTGTTACGTCATTCATATTGTGATTTACCCGCAGGCGCCACAGCCGGTGCCGCCGCCCGCGCCGCCGCCCGCCCCGCCGGTGTCGTCGGTGGCGGTGCTGCACAGTCTCAGCGTGCCGCCGCCCTACTACGCCGCCGCGGCCTACGCGCCGCCGCCCGCCGCCGCGCCAGGTTCGAGCACTAACGCCTACACCCCACTACCTCCCAACCGAATACTTGTGTAATCACGATATTGACACTTACAGGTAGTACGATAACGACGAACGTGTCGGGCGTCTCGCCGATGGCTGCGGTGCCCTTGGGCCCGGTGGGGGCGCTGGGCGATCCGGGTCGCTGGCCGGAGGGTTACCAGCAGGGCGCCGTGCCGGTGCCGCAGTGGCCGCAGACCCCACACCACTACTACCGGTAGCGCCCATACCTACTGCCGCCCGCGCTGCAGAGGACTGTAGAACTTGTGCCTACCGAGCGGGTGCCACAGTTAACTGAAACTCGTGTCTTAGAACGACCACATGTCGGAGCAGCTATGCTACGGTTCGATGCCCCCGTGATTTTTGTTGTAGTGCATCCTACAAATGAAGTGAAGTTTTTGTGAAAGTTTTAGGGAAAAGTATTCAATGTATGTGTCTTTTTAGGAGTATCATATCATAGTAGTCGAAATAGTTCAGAAAAATGCAAAGGAGCGTTTGGATCAAATGCAGTTTGTATCAACGAGAATGAAGTGCAAAGAACGTGTAAGACTTGAGGGGCAATTTTATATCCACTTTTCTGATAGAATGGATGGCAATGTAACAGGTCTCTTAAGTTACATATCTCCAGTACACTCAACAAAGTAACAGTGTAACTTCTTTCATCTGATAAATTGGGACACTGTAAACCAAGGTTCAGTGAAATCAAGGTACCCCCAGTATGTAATGACACAATCTTCTATATCGATGACTTGAGTGATACACAAAAAAGTGACCTTTCCACCATTTAATAATCCGCAGTATTTTATGATTGCAGATCAAAAGGACCTTGAATAAATTTTAGGTCTTCACCTATAAATTGCCACATATTATGGAGTATTTAAACAACTTTCCATAATCGCAATATATATTTTATTAAATTCAATATTTATCTAAATCATTTTTAAAAGTATGTCATTTTAATAGTGGTTTATACAAGTCCACAAATCACGAATTTTTTATTTATTTTTGCACGTTACAACTCAAATTAGAAAATGTCAAAAGATTTCTTGGAGTCTCTACTTGCACATTTTCTGAAATTGGAGGGAAAACAACACGCAAGAAAAATAAATAAATAATTATTTTTGAAAACGGAATACCAAACTATGATAATAAAAAACTTTTGCATTTCGAATTCCAATTCGAACCGTCAATATATCAATTCAGAGTGGCCAGTAGTATATAACGGCAACATTATCAGCGAAGACAACTAGATACATACATTACGAAACTGTGAAATTCTGCAAAATGTCATGTCAATAAAGTGAAAGTCGAAATTCCATATGACAAGAAGCAAAATGCTTTATGCGCAATGTCGTGTGACGTAATGTAGTGATTTAGCGCAAACTGTCCTTTTCAAAAAAGAACACGAGAAAATGGATTTTGATAAAAGTACTTTAGGCGCTTAAATCAATGTAGAATTACTACTTAAGGTTTTATTGTAGAGTTGAATTGTGATTTAATAATGATAGCAATATGTTCAGCCTTCCGCCCGCGGCTACTCTTCGTCTAGTGTAATTATTATTATATAATCTCATCATTAGGATGTAATGTGATTAGAGTCAATGTGACTGCGTATGTGAAATTTATAATCATCGAATCCTGGAAAGTATGGTTGTTAATATAAGTGGCAAAAAAAATTTACACAATACCATTTTAGTTTAATAAGTTGATGTATACATTTAAATTCTTTGGGTAAGTAATTGTTTCACTACCAGGAAATATATTTGGGTAACTATTAATGAAATGTTAGTAATTTTATAATATAAAATACTTGTCTGATAATACTCTGGAACGTTAGTCGGCTCGGCGGTGGTCCATTGGCGACGAAATTTGTCAGGGTCTTTTTTTTTTACCTGGTAATTATCAAAAAAGTGTGTAGTGATAACGCAGAGAAGCTTCGAGAACTCGGCCATAGTTTTACAATTATGTGACATTATGACTAACCTAAAAAAATACTGCATATACATGAATTAAGTAAATCCGTTTAGGTTAAATGAAATTTATTCAGTTTTATTCGAATTTTGTTTATTTCTTTTAATGAAAAATAACGAGCCACGTAGGTTAAAAATGATTGTCATATCATTATTGCTGTGTATTCATGAAGACTTACGACAAACGAAACAGCAAAACATTATACTCATTTAAATATATGTGTTCGCATAATTTTATATTTAATATTAATTATATTCATTGTTTATTTCTATATTTATGTATAAGGTGGCGAGTGGCAGTGCAATCCACCTTATTGGAGGGGCTATATGAAAAAAATGTTGCACTATGAAGTCCTTAAAAATTCTGTGGAAAGTTGGTTGAAGCCAAACTATGTGATAGCTCATTGGTTAAGAATTCAGCCTCTCATTTGGGCGGTGCGGTGTTTGAATTCATGGCACGCAACTCTTTAGAAAAAGTGAGTTTTAAGTTTAAATATCGCTTGCTAACGATGAAGAACATCGTGAAGAAACCTGGCACAGCTTAGAATTTATTTAAAAAAAACGAATTCTAAAGAATGTGAAGTTTGCCAATCCGCACTTGGACAGCGTGGCAACACTATGGCTTTAACCCTCGCATTATGAGAGAAGACCCATATTCCAATCTTGGAATAGCAAATGGGTCGATTATTTTTTTTTTAATTTATTAGACTATGTGAAATATATTTGCATCAAAGGGAGATGACAATTACACTGCCGAACCCAAGCTATGTGATATAAATTCTAAATTAATTTTCCTTAAATATAAGTAAAATAATGGAACATTAGATCGCTTCGGGACCCATGCTCGTCTCCAATAAATCTTAGCTCTGATTTGTCATTACTTTGACATGATGTGCACTAGAGCTGAAGAATTAATATATGTATAATGGTGGAATTTTTCTACTTAATACAAAATGCATATATATTTTTCAATAAAATTTGGTATCAGCCAGTGTTACCAGTACCTCCATGCCTGACCGAGCTCAGCAGTATGGTATTCACCACTATGCATAATTAAATAGTGATAATTTTATTTTTCACAAACTTACACAATATTTAAGATTGTTAGCGTATTTTTTTCTTCGTTATCACTCATTTTATTACAAGACTTAATAAAAATAATGTTATTTACTTAATTGTCCTTTTATGTGAGGATATTCCTTTAAATTGTATATAAAAGATATCTTATCAAAATTTATTTATGTATACAACTTATTAATAACATTATATACCATATAACATCAGCAACATATGTAGTGGATGTAAATAGGTTTTTGAATATTATATTCGTTAAATAATTTTGCTTGCATACTTAACGGCTTTTAACAAAATAATGTTATTTTATATACATTTGCTGCATGTTTAAAATTAAACTAACATAATTGTAATTCAGTAAAAATATGTTACTGAAATATTATAATCCAAAAATCTTTTAATATATTTATGTGAACATCGTTTTGGGGCTTGTGGACACGACGAATTACATTAATTACATAGTTTTTATATAGTGAAATCACATATGTATTTATAAAAGAATAAGTGTATGTGTTTGAAGGTGAACCATGTACATAGGCGTTAATGGATGAAAACGGGTCGTAAATGTTCATAATTAAAATGCTTCCAAGAAATGTCTGGTCACTGAATCGATCTATGATTACCATACACCGTCCGTGAAGTCACAAATATGTACTTAATGAACTAACGTGCAATTTAATCTATGTAAGGACCAATAAATGTATCCATTTTCCTATATATAAAAGTTATGTTTCGACGCGTGCAAAAGCCCTGAATTGTTTATATTGTTAACACTCCAGCAATTTAAGATGTCTCCAGCATTTTTAACATCATCTTTCTTAAGTAAATCATTGAAATGTGTTCTTCATTGACAAAAATTTGATACCTCTCATGGATTATGAACACAAAAATGTCCAGTAATCTTATATGTACATAAAATAGACTGAAAACCAGCGACAACATGTAAGTCGAAATTATAAGAACATTGAATAAAAAGAAACATGGTGATTGGGTATTATTTATTTAACACTAATCAATATCAATAATTATTATTCATATATTTACAACATTGTCTCATTCATACACGCCAATAATTGGACATCATCATCATCATCACCACCAACAAATGCAATGTATGCAAAAATATTTCATTTATATATTAGATACAACTGTTAAACATACATCATACTCAAATGATACGTTAATAACTGACCCCTATGTTAAACAAAATGAATGCTAATGAAATGTACAGGTTCACAGTTCCACTGCAGAAATTATAAAATCGTTACAAATGCCTATTCATTACTATAACAAAGAGAGCCAACAGCCAATTGAAATAACATTTACAAAAGAAGACATAAATATATAATATTCATATACATATCAAAATCTCAATATTGAAAACTGAACGAGAAACTGTAAAGAGATTTACAGAGAATCTACAGCCAATATAAAAATTGATTGTTAGTAAGTTATCTGTAAATCTATGGATATGCACATACATTAAACATGTGCACAATCCACATCAGACACACAACACAGTATTCAGTATTGCCGAGCTCTGATTTGAATGCACACAAATTTTTTATTTAAGTTTATGTCCAATACACACAAATATAAAATAGATTTTTAAACATTCATGGATTTCAACATTGTAATTAACACTACTGTCACATCATGGACATATTAAATTTCAATAATTACACTTGAACATCTGGAAGTACTTACATTATATAAATTGTTTAATTACCATGCCAGAGAACGCATGTCTGGTGGTTTCATTAACTAGAGAAAGGTAACTGTAACATATCGCTGGAGACCTGAGTCATCAAATTAGAAGTTTAATTAGAGCACATTATCAGCTTGCTTCAAACAAGGCATTTTATCATATTGTTACACTACTTATCGCAATACAACTTTAATAAGATAATATTGAATAATTCGAATTTTCTAGTAAATGTACTAGCCTATCAGTCTGAAGAAAAAAAATTATTGCAATCACTTTTCCCGTGATGACTGTATACACATTTATCCTATCCTCTTCAGTTATCAAACATCTTCCTTACAACGTATTCTACATTTCCTCGACCCACGTAATGTAATTTCATATAACAAAATTCTCCCTACTTAACTTATCAAGCATTAAACTTGTCAACAAAAGTTATCATATCAACGTTTCTGGAATCCAACATAGTCCAACATTACTTAGTTTTTTTTTAAATCATAACAAACAAAGGTTTCAATTATAAAATGGCGATGAAGTAAATCGCGACGATTTCCAAAGGAATCCGGAAAGAAAACTTATATCTAAGGCACAATTAAACTAATACTGAAAACCAAATGGAACATTTCATGTGCCCAAACAATTACCGTGTTCACGATTGAACACTTCACGGAATCCACGTTGTTTTTCCGCATAAATAATTACATCCTCTATTAAAATATTTATAACCTGTGAAGATATTTACAGACAAATAAGAAAATAACGACTGTGAACAACATGACCGTGATACAATTCAAGTTTTATGTAAAACCTTTGGCATACTCCCAAAAAGTCCGATTCATTCCTACACTGGTTCTGTGAACACATTTAACGGTTTATACAATGACTTGGATCATGACGTTTTCGTCGTGGGTGGAGTGGGGTCGGTGCTGATGTCGACTAGCGTTGCGTCCGAGGGTGCGGGGGGCGTGGTCTCGGGCACCTCGGGCGGGAACTGCGGAATGACGTGTGTGGACTGCATCTTCCTTACCGCGTCCATATTCACTTTCGTCGACATATTCTTCTGACGTGTTTGCTCCGACAATCTCTCGCTCAACGCCTTGAGCGCGATTTGGCTGAAATTGACATTTCTTATTAAAGTTCGTTTTTAGGTTGAAAATTATTTGAACCTTGCATTAAATGTGAACTGGTATTTCTCTTAAATTATTTCCAATATAGTTAACACAAAGCTATTTCTAGACATCGGTGAGACCTTTGACCAATAAATTGTACTTAAAGATTTCGTTAGGAATAATAACATCGTTAGGAAAAAAATTAAAGAATTTCTTAGAGATTTAGCTTGCTAACGGGTTAAAATTTATGAGGGTAAATAAATATATTTACAAAGAAAATTCTTTAAAACAAAACGGATTCATATTATATGTATTAGAACCTAATATGAATGAAAATATTATCAGCTAGCTGCTAGTGAATCGAAGTCTTCTACACTACTCACCGCCTCCTCTCCATATCCTGAGGCTCGACGCCTGGCATGGATATGGTGACTCCTCGTGGGCTCAACGCGAGGTGCACCCGCCGAGGATTCGGCGAGCACAGGCCCATCCTAACCAAGCAACGGTGCGGGGGACCGAGGATCCCCCGGACAACTGGTTGGAGGACCGTGGGGAAGAAACTGAAGAGAATCAACATAAATGAACGTCATTATTGCTAATTACATTTGACCATATGTTAATAGTACAGACATTATCATAATGAAACAAATTTTTATGAGCAGTTAATTAAACATACTTACACTCATATACATATATAACTTATCAGTTCAAAACTACATTCAAATAACTTATGGGCAACAATGTATAGTGTTGGACCAGAAAAACAACAATTATTAAGCAGTCATTATGTATTTCTGGTGTAAACAGAGTCAGAGATAAAAATGTTTATTAGAATTTGACACATTCCAATACAGCTACAGTTAAAATTACTCATATTATTAGACTTTTTTTTGAATTTCAAAAATTTTAACAGATATTGTTCAAAAATGAAACAATATCTTACACAACTACATCCAAAATGAGGCAATCTGACAGAGAATCAAAATTATCGACATAGCCTAAAGGATTAGCTGAAGCGACAACGGACTGGTCACATCTGTTGTAGAACCGATAACTCACTGCAGTAGACATGTTGAGGAGTGGTGACCCCATCATGTTGAGAAATTGAGTCCACATCTAGGTGAAAATAGTGTAGGGTGCCTTGCAACTAAGTGGAATGACAATATACCCAAATTGTCAGTGTAGGTTGGATATGAAGAGTTAAAGATCAACCTCATTGGAGCTATTGGAGTGGAGTAAAGCTTAGACTAAAAGTGTAATGTTTGTTTTCTATCAATATTTAGATCTACATCTTATGATACATATGATTTTTATCATGTAATGTGGCCTAAATAACTCAATTAATATTGACAATCTGGAAATGCCACAATACATGATATTACACTTATTAATGAATAATAAAAACCTGATAAGATAATTGTGTTGTTCTGATAATGTTAATATAATGGCTGACCTGTTTTACTAAAACACAAGAATGATGGTGGACATATCTATAAAACTGGTAATTTCACATGATATAAAAAGTTATCTTAATGAAAAAGGTTTTGATAATAAACAAGGGGCTCTTGCTAAATTGTTAATTACCATTTTTTAACTATCGCCAACATCACTCATCATCATCCACTGCTGGATATAAGCCTTTCCAATAGCACACCACTGAGCATGATCTTCAGCTCTTTAAATTCAATCACTTTTTTAACGTATAAAACTAACTAATTTCACTCATATTAAAACTTACTGATCAGTAGTGACTACATGGGACATGTTTCAAACGAGATGTTATAGGAAGATGGTGTTGATATGTGAATAAGTGATCATATGCCTATGTTTACAAAATTAATGTACCCACACATCACAAATATCACACAAGGTTACTCAAAATACCTTGACTTTGTTATTTGTACCCACATTACATTAAAGATAAAGCGAAAATATAGAAAAATGCACCTAATGATGACATGTGATCAAAATTAAAATATGTTCATTTTTATAACAACCAGTAATTAAAAATTTATTGCATGGTCTTATATTATTTAATGTATCATAGTTGCAAAGTATGTCCTACTATGTGAGACTAAGGAAAACAGGCCTATTAAAACATAAGGAAATCCTTTACAAACATTATGTTAATCTATTATTAGTAATACATACTTTAAACAAAGTAATTTTTTGGAAAAATTTTAATGAATTGCGTAATCCTGGACTGCTACTTTATAAGGAAGGTTCACATAGTATTTAATGAGTGCCACCCATAGTATTAAAACCTACTGTAAAATCACCAGAGTGGATGAAACTGAATATCAATGTCTATTAAAAAAGAATTAAGAAGAATTTAGTCATTTTTCAAAATCAGACACGAAATAATAAATATCGTTATAAAAACACACTTTCATCTAAGCCCAACTTGGCACTGTAAAAATCATTTATATTTCTGTAAATATTCTTGTATAAATAAATGGAACATCACACCTGTAATCCCAGAAGGGATAGGCAGAGTGTAGTACACTCCCACATTTCACCAGTTATATTTAAGTCCCACAATGGAATAGGTGGTGAACCTATTACCATACACAGGGCACAAATCCAGACTCCGAGTCACTACTAGAAATTCTAGATTAGAAAAATCCAATAGTACCCGATCCGGGATTTCAACAAAGGACCTCCCGATCGGCAGTTGCGCTTGCAACCACTTGACCAACGAGGCAGTCTAGACAGTTTCCATTCAAAAACAGAATAAGGACTTGTGCTCGTCCCTGAAATATTTAAAGTAGGTGACAATTGTGCCCAATCTCTAACACGGTAATCAGGGTCACTAACCCAGTAGATGAAGTGATGAGTCAAAGAATTATGTAACAGCTTTTAAGAGGTGTATATGGTAATATACATATGATAGACATACACCAATTTCTATCAATATGTGTTTGACAGTTCTTATATTGAAGAATTATTTTACCAACCTTCACTTTACTTACGTAAAAAAAAACATTCTTCATACTTTCAACAGTCCCATAAACAAAATAAATATTTAATATAATGGATTACACTCTGACAATTTTACTTAAATCACAAATATAAAAACTAACCAAATATTGACTTACTTATCAAAGCTAAAATTTTCAGCCATGTCGCCTCTCGTACCGCTGCTGTGTCGCTGCCAGAACCGAAGGTACATCCAAGACAAGATGGTACCGCTGCCCCACATACACGGGTAGGTCCCTTCTAGGGCACCAACAGCCCACAGTATTATTGCTGTCACGAGTATTAATAAAGGTAGAGACCTATTTGTAAATTTTCCTGGAACATAAATAAAACAGAGATTTTGTAATGATACAATACAATACAAAACACTTTATTGTACACAACACAAAAGAAAATGCAAATTATGAGAGTAACAAAATTAAGCAAGAACAAACGAACATCTTATAGCTGAAAGAGGGGCCTCTTTCAGACAACCTTTACTGGAAGGAAATTATTTCAAATCTTTATATTCAATAATTAAAAATATCAATTACTTAATTTAAGCCAACCAACATGTAGTATGAGAATTCTAGGCATTATTCATATACAGTATTACAATTTATTGTATCCCCACAATTATAGTTAGAATGAACATTCTCGATAACTGTGCTCAAAATATAAAAAAAAAATTAGATTAAATTTATTGTTACATCAAACCTCAATAAACAATGTACTTTTTAACAATTAAAAACAATTTTAATAATTAATAAAGAGATACAATGTATACATTTCGGACATATTGCTTTACAATTACAAGCATGGAATGGCTAGCTGCAAAATTTTATCAATGTCTGCTTCAACTGAATAATAAGAGAATTGGTGTTGCATATAAGACATTACAAAGTACTTATGTACATACACTCATTTGTTGAAAAATGATAAGACAACATCCTTTGAATGTCATCAATGCATCCCATACACTTTTTATTATAACCGCATACCTTTTGTCCCAGTGTTAGACAAGTCTTCCCTCACTAATGAGTGACATGTAGAACATAAGATTACATTAGAATTACATTATGCAAAACCTTGTTAACTTGTAATTTAGGTTTGTAAGCTTAAGTAAGGTTTAAGTATATGACTAAGGCACAGTGATAATAAATTTATACAATTGCCACACTAATTCAATATTATTAAAAGAGTTAAAATGTATGTATGAATGTAGTACTCGATGAAACTTAACATATATCCTAATTATCATTAACACGTGTTGAGTATATTGTGTTTTCAAGGATGGCAACTCATTACAAACAGATGAAGATAATAATAACATTCATGTTCATAGGTGCACTGTATTTGATAAAACTTCATTATTGTTGAAATATGAAATGTAAATATGAAAGGATATCAATAAATACAATAACAGAAATGTCACATAAACACAATATATTTTGGTAGTTACCTAAGGGAGTCTTGAATATGAGATGGTCAGGCATTATCTGCTTCACAGCCACACACACAGCAGCCAAATATCCGGCTAGCCCATGTACATGGATGTCGAATAGCAGCGACGTATCCTGGGTCCATGCAAATATCACCAGGTAGTAAAACGTTGTGAGGAAGGCCACTCCGAAATTCGTCAAGAAAAAGAACTTCATCATCTCTATCTGACCCCATAATGGCTCTATTAACTTTCCACACAACCCCACCGTTATTATGTCTATGATCACCTCCCATAAATGTATCTCTAGAAACCAGAACGTGAAAGTGGACCACAATTGAAAAGAAGGTGGCAATAAATACCCCGGTGTAACACTTAGAATGTTCACCACATCGTCAGAGAATGACAGTATATACCCTATAATCACTACAACACAAATGAATTTCACTGATGGCGATGTGTTTCCCAATAAAGCAGCAAATTGTTGTCGTAAATACGGTAAATTACGACTAAATACCCTGAGCGCAGCCATTTTTGTGACGGTTGAACTATTTGTCAAAGTCAATGTCATTTGTCAAAACATAATTTAAAATTCACAGATATTTTATAATTAGAGAAAATTATAGAAAAATCTTTACATATGCGACTTCAAGTTTTTTATTAATATATTCGAGAAATGCAACAGTTACACTAATAATTTTGTGTCGATGTTAAATACAAAATACGTAAAGCGGTTTGACATTGAAGTTTAATAATAATGTAATGTCATTGATTCAAGTAATGTTATCTAGTGGTTCAGCTATACTATCGGAAATAACAATAATAATAAATGTTAATAATTGGTTACCAGTAGAAATAAAGACATACATTCTGACACTCGAAATCGAATAAATAAATAACAGTGTCGTCTCTGGCTCACGTTATTTGTAATTATTATTTAAACGCGTTCTATTCATATTAAAATTCAAAAAACATCAGCTACTGTAAGTGTAAATGTTATTTCAAAGAGTTCTGAGAAGCATAGTTCTGGTTTGTATTTCCACATACCGGCTTTACACGATTTTTTACTATGAAATTGTAATATTTTAAAGTACTTTAAAAATACTTTATGTTACAGTTTCGTGTAGCAAATCTACTTGGAAACGGTGCAATGGCGAACCAATGCAGTGGTATGGGCTTGCATTATTTGTCTCAGAAGGATGCCGCAGCGTTAGACCAGGACTTGTTCAATGAGTACAAATTCAGCGTGGACCAGCTAATGGAGCTAGCCGGCCTAAGTGTGGCCACGGCTGTTGCGCGCTCATACCCACCCGACACGTTCGTTTTGATCATTATGTTACTTTGTTTTTATAATCATATCCCTTATTTTCGCCATCGTTTTAAAAATACTGCACTACATGACATATTACGTAATTAATAATAAACTGATAGGCTCATAAATAATGAAAAATGTCACCTGCTTTAAACATATGTATTCATTATGTGATAGTGTAACTTGGCAATATTTAATTTTATTGTAAACTTATGGCTGATATGCTCTTTTAATCTATTTGTCATTACAGACATGACTCAGCATTGATAGTGTGTGGACCTGGCAACAATGGGGGTGATGGTCTGGTGGCAGCACGCCACATGGCTCTCTTCGGCTACACAGTTGCTGTTCACTACCCAAAACGCACACCTAAACCATTATATGAAAACTTACTACATCAGTGCCAAAGTTTTGGTGTAAACATTGTGGAAACATTGCCCCCACCTAGTGAGATAAAGAACAAATATAAAATCATGGTAGATGCATTATTTGGGTTCAGTTTTAAACCACCAGTCAGGGAGGAGTTAAAGCCAGCTTTGGATGCTTTGATTGATGCTGGGTTGCCAGTATGCAGGTAAAATTTAGAACTGTGTGCTTAGCAGTGATTTATTTATCTCACTACTCTTTTTACAACAATAAAATACTTGTTCATCCATCAATTTCAATAGTGAAAATTTGTGGAGATAGGTGCCAATTGGTTCAGCTCTTAAAAGCTTTTAACTATGATGGACAAGGTTTTTCTGTTTTCTAATTATTTGTAACATTATCATATTTTATGTGTAGCCCATAACTATAATTATAACAGCACTAGTTGAAACCATTCTAAGATGGTACTCATTAGACGAAGCCCAATCAAGTATTAGACCGATAATAATAATAGTACTGACGAAGGTACACTGTCAGTATATTGGAATGCAATAATTACATGTGTTGCCACTTTGATGTAATTAAGTCACTTACATGAAGAACTCTGTCAAATTCATGTTCAAAATAACTATAAACTCTATTACAATTAATATTATGCAATTGAAAATATAATTGCAACATAAATGCCTTGTATGAAACTTACCAGGTGTAATGAGGTTCATTTTGTTTGTCTTTAATTTGAGACATTTTTCATTTATGGGAAGGAAAAATGGTTGAGAAGCACTGCTTGAAAGGATACATGAAAAAAACCTTTTAAACGTTATCGTAGGTTCTTGAAAGTAACTTTAATTTAGTGGTTGCTCTTGCTGCTTTATGTTGAATTGTGCCATGTCCAGAATTGCTGTTATTCACGGTATGAACGAAAAAAAAAGCGTGATAGCTCAGTGGTTAAGAATTCAGCCTCTCCCTCCGGGGGTGCTGGGTTCAAATCCATGGCGCGCACCTCTTTGCAAAAGTGCGTTTTAAGTTTAAATATCACTTGCT
>DWJK01002537.1:0-14475 GCA_018248815.1 Croniades pieria auraria
GCGCGATGGCGCTCATTGGGGGAGGCCTATGTCCAGCAGTGGATTGAGATAGGCTGATGATGATGATGATGATGATGTGTAACATTTACGTAGTTATTCATAACGTAGTAACAAATAATGCTAGTGATTGATAGAAATCGTACAGATATTAACAAACTAAACTGCGTAGTTTTAAGTGAAAATTATGCTTTTAGCTATTTTGGATTATCAAAGTTACAAACCTTAAGCGGCGGATAGTGTTGCGACGGGTGAGGCGGTGGCGTCGGCCGGTAGCCACCGTACGGGTAGGGATGGTGATTCCGAGGCGGGTACACATAGGGCTGGGGCGGGTAGTGAGGCGGCTTGTACCCGCCGTGGTGCGGGTAGGGCTGCGGCAGCATGGCGGCGGGCGGCGGTGCGGCGGAGGGCGCGGGTCCAGGCGCGCCCGGCCGCGACGTCGGCCCGCTTCCGTCCGACAGCGACGACGACGGCCGAGGCGGCATCGGTACGTTCTGCGTGCCTGCAAATTTCACACAAATTGTTCACCTCGCATTCCAATAACAGCAATTCGATACAGATTTGTGTGACACAAAGACCATTTCTGTAATGCAACGCATTGCTTCTCAATACTGCGCTAAGCAATGCGTCACGATGCAGTCCAAGTAGTGTTGTGGAAGATTCAATATTTCCGTAATTTACTTTTCAAGTTTACAACTAACTGCATTAGAAAACGTTTTTTCATCACATTAAACTCAAAATGGAAGCCAAATACTTTCGAATCTATTGGAAATTTCGATGAGACATTTAAAATTTCTCTTTTTTAAAAAAGGCCATTAAAAGCTCTCATCCATAAGCATAATTCAATCTGTAGGTAACACAAAACGTCATAGACAATCAGACGTACGGGCAGATCGAAGAGGTTTTAATCGGCATAAACACGAAGCGGCGTAGAGAGCTGCCTCGCCGCCCGCCCGATTTGTGAATAAAGGGGTGCGACGGCCTTAGCTATGCAGAACCGTAGTAGTAGTGCTCGCACTTGAATTAAATTGTATTCGAGAGTGCAAGCGGCAAACGTTTCCGTGCGGCGGCCGCTGTGTGTGATCGATCGTCGCTGCTCCTCACACACACAATTTGAATAATACAGTTAACGAGGGCTCGCCTAAGCCGGGCGCGCATCAATCGAGAGGGCGGCAGACGCGCCCGATCACTTTCGTTTTCCGCCGGCACGTGAGCTGCATGCACCGCTAGCCTGCGAATTCTCACTGCACTTTATTGCGTCCGTATATGTGCATACGACATGCACGCAACACATTGACCGAGGCCGAGATACGAACGGCAGTGATTTGCGACGACGAAAGTGGTATTGCAGCTTTTATGTAGGTCGATTTGGCCTCACTTGTGCAGTTATGTGTTAGTGTTACGCGAAACGTAATACCCGCCCGTGGACTGTTCAACACGGGTAGTGTAGTGCGAAACATAAGGGAACGGAATAGCGTGCCAGCTATACGCATCTGCACCTTTAACAACCTATTAAAGAAACAAAGGTCACTCAGCGTGCAAGTGCAACGGCGAGGGTGACAGGTAGTGCGAGGTCGCTTCTTTGATCATATCACTGGCCCATTATCGAGGTATTATATTGTGTCCGACGATCAGACGGCCGGCAGACGGCAGGGCGCCGGTGAATCATAGATAACAGACTTGTGCCATACGCACCCCTCTATACGTCTATTTGATTACGGCAATCATTATTAAACAACAGTACTAGGGTAACGGGTTCTCGTTTATTTTTTGACTTTAATTCGCAAAAAGAACTCTCTGTGAGTGTGTGGTAGTTGGGATTGAGACACACGTGCCCAGTCAGACGCCCGCAATAAGTTTCAAAAGATAACTTAAGATAGTCTGTTTATCAGTAATACAATATGAGGTTATTTTGAATATACCTTATGAAAAAACATGTCAATAAGATATTTTTACATGTTAATACGATATTAACACTATGCCGTCCAGCGACACCACAGTCGAGTCGTGCGTAAAATAGCGGCAAACTGCCGGCCACACCACAGTGGTGTCGTGAGCATAGTATCGCTCAGTGGCCGGTGACAGCACTTTAGTATTTTGCGTTTGCGTTCTATGGGTGTTTTGTTTAGGTAACAATAAGTTACACACGTCGTGCAGTTTTATGTTTTTATAAGCACCTACTTGTGCCCTTACATCGTGGCAGACGAAAGAGACGGTACGATCATTTACGAGATTTTTGCCGCACGGCAAAGTGTTAAGCATTACAATCATCCTAAGAATTTAACTTCGTATAAAAACAACCAGTCGTCCCACAAATCTTAAATACAAACGTGTTTTGGGCCTGCTATTGTGTTAGTATCGGGAAGTTGGAAACGACACATTTTATCTCAACCGTTTATGATTCATAATTACTATTACAGTAACGACATTACGAATAGCGATACATTCCAATAATGTAATGTAGTACTTTGTATCGATAACACCGTTTACCTATAAACAGACCATATTTAATATGGTCTGTTTATAGATATGGAAAACAACTTATTAAACAAGTCTTCCGTTATAATATTATAATCGAAAAGAACATCTTTAGTCGCAGCTATCGTATCTCAATAACTAAACTTTTTATTCTCGTACGCTGCAACGGCAGAAATTCTTCGGCAGTGAAATGTGAAACGGAATATCGATCGCGACAAAAATGCGAGAACAAGACGAACGATTAAGCTGTGTTGGCGAATGTTGGCATGTTGGCCGGGCGGTAATGAGAGTGGCAGTGGTCGCAGTTGGGCAAGGCGGGCGGCCGAGGTGCGTAACCAACCAGCTCTGTCAAGGCCAGCGCCCGTCACCGGCCGCTCTGTCGAGGTCTTTACTTTCCCACCACGCCGCCACAGACCACTCGGTGTCGACTTCACAGTCGTTTGCGACCACGTTTTATATTTAAATAGAACGTCAAGTGTTCCAAGTAAAGGTGAATGTTCACTTATCGTGAAGTATAAAAGTAAAGGCTATAGTGATTATGCCTACATCGGGAACACCACTGCACGCATTGTAGCAAGTTTGTTTTAAATACGATTTAAGAAAATGATACAAGCAATGAGACGTTTGAATTTGTCCTATTTATATATTTTACATATAATGCATTTTCCAAAAAGATAAGAAACTACTCACGATCCATTTAATACAAATCAAAGAAAAACAAAATAGTGAAAACATACGTTCTGACGTAGCTCTTCGTATCGCTTCTCGTAGATGTAGTGTAAAAGTGATTTTTATTTCTGTTTCCGGTTTGACATTTCATTCTGACGTGCAAACAAACCCAAAGAGTAAAGAGCATACGCACGAACAGCAAATGTACCCACTGGTAGCTGTGAAACATCTCGCGAGCAGTCCGCCATGCTGCACGGGCGTGACTCATCGAGGGCGCCACTTAAGTTTCGTCGGTGTCTCGGCGCAACAAGTTAAACTGACAAGACCATTCTCCATTTCCTGAATACGTCCGGCGCAGTGACAACGGGAGCGCCGACTGTGCGCGTCGTGACATACGACCATCGATATCACGTATCGGGAATGCGGGCAACGCGGCGCCGAGGTATGCGCGGCGCGCGACACATTCCTAGCGTAGCACGGGATCACACCCGTGCACCCAACACCCACTATACACACACGACATAAAGCTCACATCGCAAATTAGTGCCGAGTAGATATAATATCGCGACCGTAAATGTATTAATTGCTCATAATTCCCTGTTGAATGAAAGCGCATTTTGAATAAACAACGGTATCAAGAAAATATCTCATTTATTACATCATCGTATTGTGTTACACACGGCGGGTAACGACCGTACACACAAGCTTGCAATATGTGTGTGTTTAAATAGTCACTATAACCAAATAATGCATTGACACCACATGAGTCATCGTCGGAATAAATAACAAAACATGTTAACTGACGTCAAGATAATTAATTGTGCAATTTGGACATATAACATCATTTAAGTCACGTGAAAAGAGTTAATTAAATTAATAAGTGATTGATTAAAATTTCCAATAATTGAAAAAATTGTAATTAGTGGAAAACTGTCATCATCTGCATCAGTCGTTTTATTGCTCCACTCCTGGATATGGGTCCCTTCTAAGAATAAGATGAATTAAGGCTTTCCAAATAGAAATTTACATACTGCTCAAGCCTTTCAGAGAACTTGATGCAAAACGAAAGCCTGCGGTTTTCCTATAGGTTTTTCCCTTTAATATTTTCGCGAGTGAGTAATCAATGTTAAGAACGATCGACACGATCTATCGATGACGACGGCGATCGACGAACCGACCTGAACGTTAGATCCCTGAAGGGAAATATTGAAATCTAAGCCACTGGAGCAAGCTACCGTTTCTTATCCAGACTGCCAAGGATTGGAACACCCTGCCAGCGTTTGTGTTTCTTGGCACATACTCGAATAACCTAGAACTCTTCAAATTAAGGATGAATAGGCTTTTCCTCGGCACGCCTGCACTATCTTAAGAAGTATCAACGCTTTCTATTAGAGGAGATCGGATAAATTTCATAAATAACAATATTATTAACTACGACATTTATAAATTTAATAAGCAGTGATAGCCCAGTGGTTAAGAGTTCAGCCTCTCGCTCCGGAGGTGCTGAGTTCAAATCCATGGCGCGCACCTCTTTACAAAAGTGCGTTTTCAAGTTTAAATATCACTTGCTAACGGTGAAGGAAAACATCGTGAGAAAACCTGCACACCTTAGAATTTATAAGAAAAAAAATTTCAGGTGTGTGAAGTCTGCCAACCCGCACTTGGCCAGCGTGGCAGCCTATGGCCTTAACCGTCTCAATATGAGAGGAGACACCCATATTCCAACAACGGAATAACAAATGGGTTGATTATTACTTTATTTAATAAAAATCAGGTAATAACCATCAGCTAATAACTAGTCACCTGAAATTTTACTTTGTTTTATTTGCAAGGCTTGTAATACTTTATTGTATGTTCTTATTGTATTGGACATGAATGTCTAAGAAAAAAGCCATCTTTACGGTTAGGTCCAATTAAAATAAGTAGAATATTATAATTATGGGATACACGGCGAGAACCTAACAATCTTGTCTGAATGTCTTGAACCACGTTTCGGGGTGTGACTAAAACTTAATCATTTCAATGGATTGCACATTCATTGTTAGTTAAAAGTTTTTTTTTTTATTTCAACTAAACTAAACATCTCCGCAACGTCTCCATTGAGAACTTGCTGTGATCTGTAAGAGATCACGGGGAAAGCGGTTGAGTAAGTCCTCATCTAGTAGATTTATCTCGAAAAATCTGTGAGAATAAAGCCTTTAAATAATTTATACAATCATTAATAATCTTATCTTTTACGAAATAGCTACATATATGTATATATATACATATATTAAATTAAGTAGTATGTTAAATGCTCAACGCTAAAAATTAAAAAAAAACTTGTAACATTTGAGTAAAATTAAATTTGAACAAAAATGTGTAAAAATACACTTGATAACATCACGCTTGTAGGTCGCCGAAGGAGGTGCACAGAGGAATTTTGTGTATTTTTTTTACATTGAAATTTTTTTGTTTTCATAATATCCATATATTACGTACATTCGTAGATGCAAGTATAATAAATAGTATATATTAAACCTCTAAACTTCTTGTTATAATTTTAAGGACCTCAATTAACAATCACGGATCCGACAGAAACGAATGTGTCATACAGCGTAGTGTAAAAACCCCTTTAGTGGACAAATCAAACAAATAACGGGGGTTGCAGATGTTATTTACTATATTCTATATAAACATCGACGTGCCACCCCTTAATAGTTTTCGTTCATGTAAAAGCTTGGTCCGCGAGGCGGGGTGAGAAATTCTCTTTACAATATTGTACGCAAACTTCGTTCAAAAATTTAGGTTAACTAGGTTTAAACATAGACAAACGTGTGTTGTTTGTTTATGAGTAATTCCGAGATGAATCCCACTGCTTTTAATTAAGATTTTACTTACGAAGTTTAAGCTTTTTGTTGTTTACACTAATTTATTTGTGTATGAATATTTTAATACCAAAGCGCTCCTACCCCTAATGTAGTTGCATATCGTAAAACGAAAAAGTTAAGCATTGCCGCTACTGGCAAAGAATTTCCATTAAATTACAGTCAGTAAGCTTTATTGAACCTTTCAGCCCGAAACATTTTCAAACGTGTTGGCCTCTTATTCGGAATTCCCAAACGGAAATCAAGCGCACTTCAATAGATACCCGTGCATAGTAGCGGAATGCCAATGTATAGACATGTTGGCGCCTCCCGGCACACCCAATATACCTACATGTACACATGTAAGCAACAATTTTCCGATGCGGTTACCAGGTCGCAGGTCCCGCATGCGCACTGCATTATGAAAACCCCATTGGGTCCATTACTCATCTAATGGACCTAGATATGCAACTATTAAATTGTGGCTTTTTGTGTAGCGACCGAGCTGGGTTTTTAATTTCAGTTATGGACTAAATGTTATGGAAGTATACTGAAAAACATATTTTCTAAATACATATTTACGAATGAATAGAAAGACATTTAACTTAGTCGAGTGTTAGACAAATATACCTACATAGATATACATTTTAGACATAGACTGAATCGGGATGAGCTGTCAAATCAATCGGAGCACTAATTGACAGATAAAATATAATACAACAGTTTAATAACCACAGATAATGTAGATGGCTATTTGCCAAGATATTGATGTGACAAATTATTTAAAAGTTTTATTTTGTCTAGAAGGCTTAAAATGTAATAAAGTTTATTATTTGTGTAAGAACTATGTTTATTATAATGTTGCTAATTACGACATGCTACCAGTATACACTTGCACATTTTATTGCATTCTCTTAACTATTGAGTTCTATTGATAAAACTTTCAAGTGTTGATAAAAGATAGATTTTAATATTGATTTACGGAAACATAGTTGTATGTGTAACTAAAATAGAATAAGGCTACCATCAGGTCAACTATCAAAGCGTTGACCACATCGAAACAAAATTAGGCAGATTTCTTGTTAAATAACCATTGGCAGTCAATTTTATGAACATTCTTGCATCATCGCTTAATCACCGCCATCAAAGCCCTTAAAACCCTATTCACAGGTCTTAATAATTATTATTATACCATGAGATCGCTTCCAACGCTACCTTTTGATTACAGACTAGACAAAACTCATCAAAATTAGACATACTTAATTATATACATAGACATATTATACGTGGATTACGGGAACCAGCCTAAAATGTGTCCATCGAAAAAAAAGAGGAAGCAAAGAGGCAGGTAGGTAACTGTCGCTCTTTTTTTTGCGAGCAATCGTCATTTTTATTGAAATGCTGAAAGCTAACCTAAAACGCCAACGTATAAGTTCAAATTGGATTAAAATTACACAAAATTATACAAAGTTTAATTTAAAGTATATTAATTTGAGCCAATAAAATGACAATAACCTGCATTGTGCGTAAAAAGAACCTATTCCATTCGATGACAATCTAAGTTTTCACAAGTAAGAAATTTACAGTTTTTATATTTGTCGTACACATATTAAAAATATGTTGGTAGTACATAATGTGTTAAAAAAAACTTACTGTAATATAAAAAAACGCAAAAACATTTTGAAGGTGTGCCAAAAACGTTCAAAGTATTTAAATTAAAAACGCGCCATGAATATTTCTCTGCACATGTGTGATTAGACAAAGACAAACATGGGTCTCGCATCTTCCCTCTTTTAATATTTATTGGACACTCGCACTCACAGACCTGCCTATGGTTTCCCCACTCTAAGCTCCAAACATAACCTCCATCATAACTTCCAAAACAGCAATAAGGGTTCGAACAACCATTAGAACAAAAGGCTACTAAAAGTCACACTAGTTTTAGCAAGTTTTATTTTCAAGATATGTTTAAAGAATTTATATTCGAAAAGAATCAACGTCACAGTGATCTAACATCACATATGGATTTAAAAATATGTAGTTTTAATGCTGTTACAAAAGTGAGGGATCTCTACACGACGAAAAAATTGATAGTTATATCGAGCAGTCCACATAAAGACATTCTATTTTAAAAATATATCCATAAGTACAGAATTATTTCTGAAATCAGCCATAGATGAATTGACCTTGAGATGAAAGTTGCAACGGTCCTTGTTCTTAAACAGTTTTATTTACTATAAGGAATACTCCGAAACACAGGACATGGAACTAATCTGGCTACAGTAGGCCAGAAAAAATCCGCGTAGTAAAATTCTATCAGTGCTTTTTTAAAATAAACGCTGCAGAACGGTATTAGTCCGATAATAGGTAATTACCATTTTCAGTTAATATTACAACAACATACAACATTTAAATCTTATGATTATATATGTACCGGCTTAACTCACGTGAGTTAAGCCGGTACATTTTTAATCATGTGTATAAATACTCACGAAACATTTAATAGTAAAATTAAAATCTTAACTAATATCCTAAAACTATGGCATCCGATGTAAGCTAGCTCCTAGTAGACTGAACAATGGTAACTCACTATTCGTCCCAACGAAACATTTCATAGGATCGCTATACGTACTAATGCAATGACTCATGGGATTTTCTCTATTGATTGCCAAGGAATTACTAAGATTATTGACGAGTACATTTGCGTATTTGATAGAGATATTCAGCACTAGGTGCTCACTGTCTACCCCGAAACAGGTATGGAGTGATACACAATAATAATATATAATAATTATTAAATACCATAACATCACGCCTGTATTGGCCCACGCCCAACTACTAGGCTGAGAAGTGTATTCTTCTCATATATCACCAGTTAATCGGCCCATGTAATAGGGGATGGGCCTGTTGACAGACCGGCTACAATTTTATCTTTCTCACTAACTAGGTAAAGCCTTAGCGTCCACCGCTTTTTAAATTGCCCGTAGCTGTTGTTGCGAACGCATCAGTCCTTGGATCGATCTAACGAAGGACGAGGCGCGCGCAGCCGCCGTGGCGCCGCAGCAATGAGAACATTATCATAATATTTTCAACTCTATTACAATACACGTAAAGGGCATAATAGCTGTACCCCAGCAGTTGATGAGCTTAAGGATTACGAGAAGTATATGCGTATCTAGTCCTCTCTATGCTGAGAAAAAGTGAAATACATATCAATCATTCGGAAACGGCATATTTCATTCTGATGAAGAAAAAAATGTGCATGGTGGACTAAGCGATCCGTAGTCGTAATCGAAAGCTTGGTATAATTACGTGGACAATTCAAAATGTATATCTGAACAGTACAGTTCCGTTACGTATTTAGTAATGTTTTAAATTGGTAAAATCAAACAAATCTAAGGTCCTCTATGTTTGACCGGTTAGAACCAGATCTTATTATTTTCTTTTTCGCTTCTTAATTGTCTTCTCTGCTTAAAAAAGTCTTCATAGCTTCAATAAAATTGTGTTCTAAATTCAATTGGGTTGCTCTTTTATCATTATAAATTTACCATTCGCCTCCAGTTACACATTGGAGGTAGTCTTATTTGTACATACCTTGTACAGGCCGTTTTGTTTCAGCTCGTCACATGTCTATGGGTTGTCAGCCATGGATATTTTACTAGACTTGAGACAAATGAGGACAGGGCGCGACGGCGCTCATTGCGGGAGGCCTTTGTCCAGCAGTGGACTCGGATAGGCTTATGATGATGATGTTGAGACAAATGATATACTTACTGAGGGCTAAGATAATGTTGCTGCTGCTGAACAGCAGAAATATGTCCACTATTAGTGCATCCGTTCAGTAATTTTAGATAGTAATCGCACCGCCATTAAACTTTTAGCGTTTTTAAAAGAAAACATTCTAACAAAATGTCTTCATCTATAATTACAAAAATGTATTCATGTTTTAAGCACGTGCGACTCTATTTTTAGCAGCAAAGCCTCACGAAGTTCATAAACACTCGTATGGTAAGGTTGTAACGTAATACCGCGTCTACGTCAAAGGCTTAATTCGCTGAACAAATGGTTCACCGCATAATTAATCGTATTGATTAATTAATACATAACTTCACAGTCGATACCGTGGTATTATATCGACGCGGTTCTAATATTTTTGCTTACTCGGTTCTATTTAGTTGTAAATGTTAAACAGACAGTAGACACAAATTGGATTTTTTTTAATTGACTTAATATATTTGATGTCGAAGCTTCCGTTCGGATAATCAGCCATATGAAATAATAAGACAAAAACATAAATTCTGCTGTCGATTGTCATTAGCCAAAAATGTTATATTTTTAATTTTAATTTTTAGGTACCTCTGTGCTTTTTATAGACACGCCCGAAGAAATACGAGTATTATGTAGATCGCGTAAGTCTCTCTATGGCCGTGCCGGGTTTCTTACTCTATCACCTTGACGAGTTATTAAGAATGAAGATCTAATTATTGGTTGTAACAGAACGCAACGTTAAATTAATTAAATGTTTCGATTATCACCACATATTATTTGTCCTGTTATTAATCCAATGTGTTTCTAATTGGTCCAGCTGAACTTTAAATAGCGAATTATTTTTAAAATAGAACGCGGTGTTGCTAGATTTTTTTGTTTGCCTTAAATATCTCCTTTATTTGCCTTTGTTTAAATATCTCACTGAAAATTAAATCGATGTCATCAATTTCTTACCCATAAAGACGCTACGGAATACCTTTAAACCGTATAAAACATTTACCTTGAATAGAGTTAAGCTAATTATGCCAGCCATCTTTATGCCCCACATAATTCTCAAATGAAACGCCAGAAAGAAACATTTTTATTAAATAGAATAGTTTTGATATAAATTATTAATATAATAATTGACATTTTTTCAATGAAGTGGATATACCACCCTCAGCTCTCACGCCCTCTGCAATTAAAACACGAAGTTCGGAAGCAACACCACCGCCATCTACTGACATCGCTAGCAACTTATATTGAACTTAAGAAAATACCAATATCTGACACGCCCTTTTTGCAGTGTACTCACATTTAAGAAAATGTGCTGAAAATGTGTTTTGTCTATATCGTTTTACCTCATTGATGATTTATAGCATTCTAGTTAAGCTTCTTGGAGATATTGTCATTTATTTATTATATTCGATGATACCTGTATGTTCATTGGAAGTGCCAATATGTTCATAGAGTTCTAAGAACATACTCAAATGTTTAAAGTAACTGGCAACAAAATATTAACAAAAGATTTTATATACATATATTAACTATAAAATACCTAATTCATAATCTCAGGTCAAGTTTGTTACACAATCATTAGAATAACGAATCTCATTGTATACCTTATTTAAACACAAGGTCCAAAACTCTAACACCTTTTTTTACATTTTGAACTCGACAATCTAATGTACCAAGAAAACGATTAGCAAATGAATTTAAAACAAGTTGAAAGTTATTGACCTTGTTAAATAGAACACATTTAAATGAAGGGTTGGTTAAAAAAATCCCTTATCGATTTTACAAATACAGGTCAAGGATTACGTAACATTCAGCCGCGTCTAACTCCTTCGGACGGATAGGACCAAAAGAAATTTTCTCAGAAGGACAATTTATTTTCAGTTCACATGCTACTTTCTGTGATAAAAACGTTTTTGGATAAAATCATTTTCAACGTCGATTTTCCCTCCAAAATGGCAAATAACGGAAATTATGAATAAAGGGTACTTACCCCAGCTCGATCCTGTGCGCCCCAGGAACTGCCCAGTCTCGGAGTTCCACAGGAAAATCCTGAAGGACTCCCATTTGCCCAGATCTGGCGGCGGGGCATAATACTGCTCAGCAACTTTGGTCTTGTCTGCCATGTTCAAACGCCTGGCCGGACTGCGGTATGCAATCGATTGCGAGCGCCTTCGCCCTGGCGCGCCCCCCACTACCGCCCTCCGTTTGCTACCCCCTGCAACCCCCGTTCCCCCTTACGTAACAATTACGTAAGGCGGCGCGCGCACGTTTCAGACCTACTTTACACAACCATTCGCGTTGACCGCTTAAGTGCTTCGTTTCTCTCTTTTTTCGTCCATATTTCCATTTTATGGAGGGACGTGGGAGTTCACGTTACGTTGGCCTGTAAATGGGTCTGCGTAACTATTCATAGACCGCTTTGTAGGACTTTACCAGCTTGTAATAAGGTCGACTCTCAAGATTCGTTTGCAGTGATTTTGTACAGTAGCGCCTGGTCAATGTGCTAGGTTGTGGGTTCAGCGAATTTATTTAGCGGTACTCGTTCATATAAATTACTCCAATTTAATGCAATTGCTGGAATTCATTCGTTTAACGTGATTATCACCTTAAAGCTATAAATATATGCATGGTAATAAAAAGGACAATGTTCGCTTCAGTGTCGGTAGCTACATTATATGTACATATATGTATATTTAAACGAACAGAAAATATAAATTTTCTTACAAGCTACTATTATCTGCTGATGCTGCAGGTGCCCATAGACGACGGCAGCCACTTGTCATCAGCTGGATCGTTTGTCTATTTACCATGCTTTTTTAATTTTAAAAATCTAGGTTTTACCTATATTTCTCACACTCCATGTACATGCACGTTGGTTTCAGTGTCTTCTAACTCCCCCATCAGTCGGTACTTGACCAAATTGGTCAAGATAGCTGAGCCTTGGCCTTCCTCGGCACCTCCGTCCAGCAACATTCGCAATGTACACCTGTTTTGTCAATTCTTAATCAGCCTTTTTCTCCACATGTTTGAACCCTTTCTTATTTCTATTGAGAAATAAGAAATATATTATTTTTGTATTATTATATTTTTATTGGGCGGGTCGTTGAATGATTGGTCACAAACGCGCCTGCTAACCAAGAGGTCCTGGCTTCGATTCCCGGATCGGATACTATCCATTTTTTTACAACTTAGATCTAGTGGTAGCTCGGAATTTGGAATTGTGCCCGGTATAGACTCACCCCCTATTCCACGGTTCGACGCAAACGTAACTGGTGAAATATCGTCGTTTAAACTGCTCTGCCTACTAATTCGAGGCTTACAGGCGTGATGACATATTATGTTATGTTTCCTCACACAAATAGGGCTTCAATTTATTATTTACAGATAGTAACATGTTGTTATGAATCGAAATGTTTCCAAATCCTGTATAATGGTTACTGTGAGTTTCATTAGATATATTAGAAAATTAGGATAGAACATACGAGTAGATAAATGCCACAGATAATAAATGTATTCTACCGTGCTCAAAGAAGTCACTTCAACTAAAGAAAAGTAGAATAAAAAAAAAATAATCGGCCCATTTGTCATTTCACTATTGGAATATGGGTCTCCTCTCATATTGAGAGGGTTAAGGCCATAGTCTACCACCCTGTCTAAGTGCGGGTTGGCAAACTTCACACACTTTAGAATTTTATTTTATAAATTCTAAGGTGTTCAATTTCCTCACAATGTTTACCGTCACCGTTAGCAAGTGATATTTAAATTCAAAACGCACTTTTGTAAAGAGGTGCGCGCCATGAATTTGAACCCAGCACCCTCGGAGTAAGAGGCTCACTTTGTTAACCACTACGCTATCACTGCTTTTTGTAGAAAAGTGTAATATCACTTAACAATATTTGTTTGCGAAGCCGCCCGTCGGGTAGACGATATTGATGGATAGTCCTTAGCTTAAGGATGTTTGTCTAGATATTTCTGTATGAGTAACCCTTTTTGGTCGCGCTACATCACGCAGATAGATTTTTATGTACCTCCTAAATCACTTAATCTCTTTTTTACTTTTTTAAAGTATATTATGACAAAAATATACTTGAACTGGTGTTCCAGTGCCACACCATAAACTAATTAGAACATTATAAATCTTTTATATAAAAGATTTACAGGCTCACCACCATGGGACGTAAACGTAACTAGTGAAATGTTGGAGTGTACTACACTCCTGTCTACCCCTTCATGGATTACAGGCGTAATGTTACGTTGTATAAACCATTTAGTAATTCACAACTTACTCGTCATGTACATATATTAGTACCCGAAAAAAATTCAACTTCAACCATAACCGTTATGAAAATTTGAGGAAAATATTAATACAGTCTCCGTCGCGACCTCGCTGCAAGCGGCGGGAGCTCATGAGGAAGGATCTCGTACAGGTGCGAAACTAGTCGAGCCATCTCGAAGAACGTACGTGAGTTAAGCCGGTACATTTTTAATCATGAATATTAATGCATGTTGTAGATTGACACTATCTGCTTAGTGAAAATTTGGGCAACTGATTTTTTAGGTACTACAACGATTTCGGTTTAAAGATTCTTTATTTCTCATAAGACATGTAAATGCAAACGTAACATCACGACTGTAATCCCCGAACGGATAGGCAGAGGAGTGTAGTACACTCCCACGTTTCACCAGTTACGTTAAGGTCCCACAATGGAATAGGTGGTGA
>DWJK01002538.1:0-14474 GCA_018248815.1 Croniades pieria auraria
TAACTGGTGAAACGTGGGAGTGTTCTACACTCCTCTGCCTACCTCTTCGGGGATAACAGGCGTGATGTTACTTTTTTCACTTGTGTCTGTCAATATAACTGCTGACTCAATTGAATCATGACTCTCACTCTCACTCTAATTGCGAATATAGGTATTCGATTATATATGAAATGAGAATATTTACTATCCATGCAATATAATCATCATAATCCGATCCATGGACATAATTTTCTGCGCAGATTTTTCTTATTTCCTTTTGAAAAAGCGTCTAAAACCCAACTAAAGTTCTCTCATAAATCTCTTTCAATAAAGTGCAAGGTAGTTTGTAAATTTTGTGAAGCTAGCTCTACAGGTTCAGGAAATAGTTTCAAAGAATGCTAACAAAGAAGCAGTACTCCTGCTGCTTGATAGTTTATGAACGTTACATTTTAAAGTTTAGAGTAACGTTTAGAATTATGTCAGGATCAGCAGGGTTACTTTATTTTAGTTTTCATTAAACACAGATCTAACTAGAACGCAAATTTTCTTGCATTTCTGCGCTTTATTTGCATATTAAATCATCGGATAGTTTTTATCGTTAAATGAGACACGATACATCTATTCCGAGATTTCAGGCCAATTTCGAAAGTTGCTGCCGAGTGTGCAATAATTTCTATTTACGTCCACCTGTATTGAACTATTGTGGTAAGTACCAAAGTACTTAGCACAATGTATCTGTGAGTATCTGATCTAATGGTTAAGATAGACGACTCTTAGTCTTTCACTCACCTGCATCCGTTCAATTCGCATTGTATTGTCATTAGTATCTTTAGTAAATTTTTTTCGTATGAGAAGCACCAATAATATAATACGCGTTATACAAAAAAAGTTGACAAGTGTATGCTTTGCGATAGATGATTAAATTGTGTGCGTTTGACTCATGTTGCGTTTTAGACTAGCCCCACTCGGTGCGGAGCTAACTCAAGACTTTCTTAATCAGTTTGCGGCGGCATTACCGCCTCTTGCCCCATAATTGGCTACGATCACTCTTGCGCTCGATATGCATGATTTTTCATGAACTTCCCTCTATAACAATCAAGGAAAACTATACGCGAGTACAGCCGGTACATATTTTAATCACATATTTTTTCAGGTAATCTCTAAACTCTTAATAAAAGAGTTTTTTGATGCTTATACATTCAAAATCGAAATATAAAATTAAACACTCAACTATGTACATATGTGTCTACAATAAAAAGTATTTTTTTTCAAAATGTGCAACGAATAA
Organism: Croniades pieria auraria; assembly: GCA_018248815.1. Classification (NCBI taxonomy): domain Eukaryota; kingdom Metazoa; phylum Arthropoda; class Insecta; order Lepidoptera; family Hesperiidae; genus Croniades; species Croniades pieria. The sequence goes on from DWJK01002538.1 coordinate 1,268, forward strand.
AGGTGAAAGAGCGAAGAATATGCGTAAAGAGGAGAGTCGTTCTTATGAACACTGTTATTCTCATTCAACCGTATTTAATGTATCTTTCTCTATTACTAGCCTTTATCTGTGTTGCATATTTTGTGGCATTTGTGATCCAAACGAACAACTAGCATATATCCCATATACATCCAGATTTTGAGGTTTCGTAATGTTTAGTTACAAAATATGTATATATAAATAATATACTTATATATACATATGTGTGTATGTGTGCGTGTGCGTGCGTGCATGTGTGTATAATGAAATCGTGTGTATTTGTGTAGATATGTACTCGTGTACACTGTACATACAGTAGATACTGTACGCACTAGGCTGGCTTTATCAATTGATTTTTCTACCACCGGGCCCACTGGAATACATTTCAGTGTGGTATAAGTAGTGCCCTTCTATATCCGACCTCGGCTATTTAACTTTATGGTATTAATATGAGAATATTAATAATACGTACAATAAATGCAAAATGTTAACTGACCGTAAAATAATAAAAGATCAACTGTTTTAAGAGAGGAATATCAAACGAGTACAACGTTTAAGTAGGAAAATGTATAAAGCGCATAAAGACAAAGGAACGAAATACCCAAAGTAGAGCAAAAATGCTATACTTATTACTATAGCGGAGCAGTTGTTATTGAAACAGTTAGTGTTTCAGTTTGTAGATGGTGATTGCCAGCCTGCGTATACATTAGAGGCAAATATTTCAATCTTCAGGTGAAGTAACTCGTTTTTGACTCACTTCGAACACAACAAGTGTCTACGGTTTTCGATAGTCCTATTTCAGCGATCCTATTACCACTCAAGATCATCAACTAGTTGCTTCTTTAATTATAGATATGAACTAAACTAATTATATAAATGTAGAAGAATCCGTACAGTCTGTTCGGAGTATGCTGTAGACGCTCATGACGCCAGCGAACATGCGTAACTATTATAACGCTCTTTAGTTTTTGCATATAATAAGTGACAAAAAACCTAACTTCACGCCTGTAATCCTCGAAGGGGTGGGCAGAGGAGTGTGGTACACTCCCACGTTTCACCAGTTACGCTTACGTTCCATGGAATAGGTGGTGAGCCTATTGCCATACACCGAGCACAAATCCAGACTCCGTGTCACTACTAGAAATTCTAAATTAGAAAAATCCGACCCGGGACTTGAACCCAGGACCTCCCGATTGGCAGTCGCGATTGCAACCACTCAACCAACCAGGCAGTCCACAGTAAAAAGTGACAGTTGCCCAAAATTCCAGTTAAATCACTTGACTGAGTAATGTAGCAGATACTCCTATCTTATTTATATTGAGCTGTACTCAGCCATATTGAGTCAAATGTCACTTGTCATATTCGAATCTTATGACGTCTTCTTCCTTTCACATTTTCCAACCATTTGTCATTTTGCACTTTTGACGTTGTACGACTAAAGCCTTTCAAAAAGTGTAGAAATCAATTTACATGAGATTTTTGTCGACTTCACATATTTTCACTTTGATTTATAAAGTTTTTGTAATACAAGTAAGGCCAAACTCTTCACTGGACTTTACGGGCACGACCCGAAATCATATATCATATGTAGATCCTTACTAATATTATAAATGCAAAAGTATGTCTGTGGGTTTGTCCTACTTTTACCAGCAACAGAGCAAGGGGTCGATGTAGTTTTTTACATAGAAGTAGTTTACGGATCGGAGTAGGACATGTGCTACTCTTTTTTTATTATGTACGAAAATTAAATGAAATGAAACCCTAGTTGTAATGTCTGACTTAATTCTAAGCAAAAGGCGAGTTTGAGTGTTTGTGTGTGACACCATCTATTTTTCGTTTTAGAAGAACAACAATAAAACCTTTTTTTTTTCGGAAATTCGTTATGGAAATCTCTATAACAGAACAGCTGACACAGTTACATAAAACCCGAAATGCATGCGCATTATTTGGCTTCCGCGCGAACGAAGTCGCAGTAGAAACTGTTTCTTTACGTTTGTATAGGCAATGCACTACATGGTATTTAATACACTACTGTTTAAAAATAAGTGAGTGCGTAATTCAAAATATTTCCAGTATGGTGAGATAAAGGTGTACTCTCTCGGGAAATTACCGCCGAAATCTCGACGCCCGCCTATAGACAGCTTGCTCGCCTCCTTTGTGCTTTGAATCAATTCCCGTAACTTATCTGCATATTTTATAACGCGAGACGAAGTGACGCTGCAACACCGGCGAGTGCCACGGGGACTTCATCTCGTTGCCGAACGAGGCGAAATTACTAATAATGTTAGTGTTGTTAAACGACAACGTGTTATGAATGTTTAAAAGGGGCGCGTTTTAACTAGGTTACTCTATTACCTGATACAAACATTATAGAGTATTTCAAGAATTGGTATAAATATTCGCCGTGAATAAAACAGGCAGGCGCCGGACTCTCATAGTTCGACGCTCATAATTCTATTGTATTATTGCGCATATTAAAAACACGAAAAATTGTTTTCTCATTATAATTTTTCACATTTTAATTGTTTTGTTTATGCCAGTAGTACTTCAATGGGAGTGATAGTTTTTTCTCTTTAAATTGGTTAATCTTAATTTTTAGGTTCGCTGTTCAGAATATACCTTGACTGTATGAACAATGAGGTAGGTACATATATATAGAGTCCATTGGATTATGTTATGCTTTTAATATATATGGTCGGGTTCAAGTGGAATTTCAAGTTTACTGGGCACTGGCTTAATAGCGTTCAGAAACAAAGGCTGTTTGAGCGTTTAGATCGTATTGTACAGCCTTTGGGTACGTTGTTTGGGGCCCATTCACTGGACATAACTTACTGCCTATTGCATTGTATCAGTGGATTGTGAAATAAATTCAAAAAATTAAAAATATACGTGACATTCCCTATTAATTACGGGGTTTAGTCGTAATGTTGTACCTACTTGATTAAATTAAACATAATTATGAATAAAATATATGTAGGTAATATGACTAAAATATACTAAAAGATTATGTAGATGTACATTTCAGACGGCGAAAAAGGTATCTGGACGGATCTTGTAATTTTTTTCACAACAGCCCATGTAATTGTTACCTTCAAAGGAAACAGCGTACATAACAACCTCAACATATTTTTATAACACATAATCTGGTGTTCAAGATTAATATCTAAAACCAAAATGTGTTCTGCGTAGCCTTAAAGCGAGCTAGAGTAATAGTATTATGAAACAGAGGTTGTTTGAGCATTTAGGTCGTGCTATATAGCTTGGGGGTACCTATATGTTTCAGGACTATTCACTTGACATAAGCTGTGTAGCATTTACCGTATTCAACGTATTAGATAGACGACAGTGCGATTTTGAATACTCTAGATTAAACGGTTAATAAATATTAATCTCTCATTAAAAAGTGCACTTGCTGATGTGGCCGATTATTGAATTAGTATGTTAAAAACGTTATCAATCATTGAATGAATATTTTAAATTTAGAATACGAGTCCTTTTAAAAATGTCTAACTGTGTAATTTACATGAAATATAACTTAGATTGTGCTTTATTGCTATATTTCAAATACAAAGACGTGAGTGGCGGTAAGTCTGTTTGTCGGCGTTGTGCATGCCAACTTCTGGCGCAGCAGGATTACCGACAGCCGTACACTCTCTCGCGCCTGCTAATTCAATTTTATTGTCAATATCAAAGTTTTTAAGCGTCTTAACTTTCCTTTTACTCGCTTAGAAGACATTTTGAATTCGTATTTTTCTTGGATGTTTCTCGGAAATAAAATAAATAGTTCGCTTATTCTTATCATTTGTTCTTTTTTTGTTTATAAGTACGTTTGTATCTCGTAATCTGTGTTTAAAAATGTTTATACATCGAACCAACGATCACAGATTAAAAAAAATATGGGATAGGAATAACGAAGCTACTCCTTGGTTATTCCCGTGGTTACTTCAGAGATTTTTCAAAATTCATTTTTAATGGCCGCCTATTTCTCCGGCCGGCTATTTATGCTTGAAATACCTAAATACTTGCAATAGCTTCGTCCAGCTTTGATAAATCAATTACGTAACTCTTGTAGGGTAACTTGTTTACTCGATGTATATAAAACGGCGTATGAAGCGAAATAACTTAAATAATTATGGTCCTTAGGCATTAATCATTTGTAGAATATTTTCTATTAGCTGATATTTCTTAATTCGTTTCAAATATTGATAGGAAGAAGGGAACATAAGAATTTTTTAATGAAGTCTATTGCGTTTTATATGTTTGACAATTACATGAAGTACCGTAGCATAGCATGACCTACATATGTTCAACAGTGGACTGATATAGACTGACGATGATGGTGATGATACTGATGAAGTAGCGTGGTAAAATACTATATTGGACAGTAAAAACACAATAACTACAGTCCGCATTTATTAGCAAAATAAATCGCTTCAAGCAGGACTACATATTTCAAAAAATAAGCGAGTAATCAATTGTATAACATAACGTTTTCAATAACATGATTCCATTATAAATTTAACGTGTTAAGTTTTATTTATATTACCGTTTAAGCACTGCATTTCAAACATGGAACACGACCCTTTTGCGGTTAGTCTAGAAGCGCTAGCAACGTTTTGTCGGTAATGCGCATTCTAACTTTAGAGCGATTCGCACCGCAAAAGGATTACTCCCGGAAGCTGGTAATTCAATTTTATTTTCAAACCTTTTAAGCCTCCTTTTCCCGGTGTTAGTAAAGCGCACATCACGTATAAATGTTTTTTTCCCGAGTATATATATTTATATTTAACTGAAGCATATTCCATGTTATCGAGCCAATCTAATATACGATTCAAGTCAGTTACGTACGTTTAGCAGTCCAATGTTCAATTTTAGCAGTGGCTTCGGGGTGCCTTTGAAATCGGCAGAATACAGTACGAGCCGATTTTTTTCTAGTTCTGACTGGAGCCAATCAAAGCTTTTTCAATTTTAGACCGCTGACGAATGAAACGCGAAACAACAGGCGCAACGAATCGCCCGATCGGTGTGAGACTGTGAGCAATCGCAGCCGCCCACAGCTGCACGAAGCCAGGTTTTGTTTCAAAAAATGTTGCTCCGAAAGCGACTTTAAATTCGCGTTGTTCGTATTAACGGTCACATACTTTAATCACAAGTCATGTTGTTTTTCTTTTGTAGGTCCGTGACGTCGGTGAATTGGAATGTTGCTGCATTCAACGTGCAGGAGCCCATTACAAACTAGGCTTTGATATCGATTTTGCCTTGCAATTGAAGTATGGTTGAAGCTCAATTTATTATGTACTCCGGACTGATATGAGTTAGTGATCACATGTTTAATTTGCTTAGCGGTCCAAAGACTTTAATCATAAAATATGATCACGACTGGGACTGACCTACTGCGCTAAGCAGAACGGTTCTGGCTTCATGGAGCTCAAAGGAGCTTATCGATATTTGACAATTGTTTAGTATTTTTCTATTCCTTACCGAAATTCAGCCTGAATCTATGATGGGTTTAGGGATAAAGTCTTTTACTGCACTTCACTCAACTAACACCCCAGGATGTTCATCTCTGCGCCACTTATCAGAACCATGAGTACGCTTTCTTGTTCTGCCGCGATCCCAACAGCGCCAATCTCATAAAGAGACTCGGATTGATTGATGATATGGCACTGGAGTTCTATCTCGTTTGTTGTTGAAGGGGGCATAAAAATATCCCGCGCGCTGCGAAAGACACAGTCGTTTTCACCACTTAGGGCTCGATCAAGGAAATTTGTATAAAAACAATGTAGATTCTCCGATACCCTAGTTTTTCGCCGCTCCACCGCTTCCTCCTACACTTGTTAATGGAAGGAAATCCCCGGCTTAATGCCCCTTTCTTTTTCCAGATTTCTAGATTTGGGTGCTCGAGGTCCTCATCTGATGTGGGTTCGTGATGGGCACCCCCCAAGTTTATGCGTCGTGTCGTTTTTGATTTGTTACATAATCAACATGTTTAGTTATCAATAATTATTCTTTATATTTTTTTTTATTTCATCATCGTAAAATGTCTCTTCTTTTTCGTTTAAAAATGTAATCCGGTACTAGCTAGTTTAAACGCGATAAATAAATACTGCTAGTATAGTGCGCTGTTCTAACCTATATATCAATATAAACTTTATACAAAGCAGCGTTTAGTTTCCAAATAAACGTATCACTAAATATAACATTATAGCGGCTTCATGTGTCAATGTATCTTAAAGAAATTCCCAAACAACTTGTTTACTTATATATTCGTGTCAGCGACTAAATTTAAATTGTGTGTGTAGTTGTACATATGCATGTCGTCTAGAATGCTGTTAGAGTTGTAGTATAAAGGGTATGAGCGCCAGGGTAATTAAGGGTGCACAAGGCATTCGAAACTCAATTTATAGGGGATAGCAACTTCACACAGAACTTCGTGTTTGAGGCTCTCGTTTGTACTCAAGGAGCACGTTGTATGGGCACTATAATAAATACATTGGGTAATTAAACACTGCGGTCGTGTGTCCAGGAGGCATTGAGAATAAAAATATCGTTACGGCCTTAGATAGGGGTCTCACACAACTAAAAATTAGACGATACTCGGACTATATACATACATACGCCTAAAAGCGAGAACGTGGTACGAAAGCTTCGTGTGAATTAGAGTTGTATTACTATCTAACAAGTGCTAAATAATTGTTTAGATGTATGTGTTGATAACCGAGAGATAAAGATGCTTAACGAGCAATGAATCTGTTACAAGTATCGGAAAATGTATCCCCAAATAATCTTATTTTTACGACTGTTATAACGACTTGAGTTGAGATTGTTGATAAAACTCTTAAAGCCGATTGTGTTATCTTGGGAAGTGAGATGTTCAGTTTTGCATTGCGGAAGTCGGAAGCATACTAGATTTTGCGAGATTATAAGTAGCCGGCTGTTCTATAGTCGCAATATAATGATTACGATATATAGCGAAATAGTCGTGACAAAATGTAATGTTAACCCACTTCTGTTTTAGTCCAACACGTTGTGGTTCGCTTGGTCTTGTGTAAATTGTTTTTGGCTGGTTCGATTGTGTTGAGTGTACCTTTTTGGGATACACTACTAAACGAGATTTTCGTATTAATGTAATGGAAATTTTTTAATAATTTTCAAATATCTTAAGTCAGTATAGATTAAAATTGTAGGACAACTTGAGTAAACTTTTTAAATTATATACATATGTACAAAAATGGATTGACTCTGGCGGTGGTCATATCGACATCACGTTTTCAATTGAATGAATAAAATGCACACTTTTAAATAAACTGTTTAAGAAATCGGAATCCAAATTTATATATATATATATATATGTATTTTAAATAATAGCCAATTCACATTAAGTGATTACTTTTGCCCCACCGTACAAAACTATTCAATGCAAAAGGCAAACCGAAATGTCATATAAACTCCATAGCTCTTGTGAACGCAGAACCGTATAAATTCTTATTGTTATTAAAAAAGTAATCATCCAAGATCATGAAAAAGTCACATGGAAAAAGAAATAGACGAAGACGCTTTATTATTATGGATTCATGTTGTATTAATTATAAGATTAAAGCGTTTAAAAATTGCGGAGTGTTTCAATTGCGCTCTAGATTTATCTACTATCGTTTTAAGTGACAAGCTGCGGGTCAGTGAGGTAAGTGTCAACGGTCAGTTATTTGTTAGAAGCTTGTTAAAAATAACGAACTAAGTTGGAAATTTTATTATACAGTTGTGTCGGATAGCGGCACTTAAAATAAATTCATCATTTCTCATCAATTTAATTATTCTATTTCCTGTTACGTGGTGCATGAAGTGGATAAAAAAAAAAACATTCAGAACATATCTCGCCTCCATTATGTTCTGGGCCTAACTCAGTTTGGTCTATTTCACTGTCAACCTTTTTACTAATAAACAGTACTCGTTCAGATCACTGGAACGGTTGCACTGAAAATTGTCTAGTTAATTAAGGAATTAGTTCATATAAGTTTATAAGCACAAGAATTTTTGTAAGCATGCAAATTATAGATATACTTTTTCATAGATTATACCTTTTAATAGATTTTCATATCTAGTTAAGTATAAAGTCGTGTCAAAAACAATTACTAGACACTTACGAATAGCTACATATGTTAATGTGGATTTATAATATAATTGTCCGCTTTTTAACATCTCGTCAAAAATTCTCTCAAGCCGATGTAGCGCATTAAAATGTATTTAGTATTAATGCTAAGACGATATATCAATATCATTTTATCGTGATAAGCGGACGAACAGGACATCGGCCGTCTATATTATAACGCAATGATTGTTTTAAATTGATAATACATATAAAACACGATCAATTATTCAGACATGATTATATTCGAACCGATTTTTTAAAGCACTTATGTAACTCCTAATCCTTTATTCCCTGATATTAAATACTTTACCGGTAATAACATACAATTAGTCAACACTCTAATTAATTATGCGTAATAGTGATAAGCGATGATTGATATTTATATACAAACACCACGTTATCGAATTTTGACGTAATATATTTTTATATACTTAAAATTTACTGCCAAAATGGGTGATAGTTCTAGTAGGTTTAGATTGCAACCTCCCTCACTGAAAGCCGGGGTTCTTTTCTTTGCCACACAATTTATTTGGATTACTATTTACGATTGACTTTTACTTCCTATGTGGATGAAGGAAAACATTTTGAGTATGTAAACACAAACGCCTTGTGTCTATATGTATATATATTTCTGAATATGATTGGCTATTTGTAATTGTGCCATAATATAATATTTAATACGTATTATAAATAACAAAGTATATCAATATATTACAATGAAAACTAAATTTAAATTCGAATACACTGAATAGAGATGAACTGACACAATAAGTCGAGTTTGCAGTTCGAATTGGAAATGGTTGACTGCGCGGCCCAGTTGGATATAACTTTAATAATACAGTCCGATAGCAGAACTTTGTGCGGTAATGATGTTTTCTTACAAACTTGGCTTGTGGAAAAAATAAATTTAAATATAATAGCGTTTCGTATGAAATCGGAAATTTTGGCATTAATACATAGTTTCTCGCCAGGATTTGAAGGTTAGTATATTTAAACGGAAGCTAATTCTAGATAAATCTAGAAATGATTCAATTTGAAAACTACCCACAGGCGCATTTTTACCTAAGCTGAGGACGACAGTAACGGACAACGTGGTACAACATGGTTTTTCATTAGGAGAAGCACAACTTTGCCCAAATACAATAACATAATAGGTTTAAGACAAGTTAAAATTTGGTATGTATTTAAAGAGAGATAACATCCAAAAATAAGTGCCCAAATGTTCCTACGTTTTTAACACGGACGGGTCGAGTGTCTTACAAATTTAATACGTATGATCCATAAAAACGTATTAAAATACGAATAGGCAATGAACACACGAAGGAAAGAGAAAATTAAATTAAGGTAGGGCAGAGGTCCAAGTCATAATTAGGCAAAACGTTTGAGCAGGTAAATATTGTCGATTCGCAACACGCGCGGCAGGCGTACGGAGCGCCCCAATCGGCTCCGGCTACCAAATAAGATCACTTAAATTCCGCTACCGTAGCTCCATCGTCCAGATAGCAAGCACTACCAGTTAGTTCTGGTACGTATATAGACCCCACACATAGCAATTACACAAAAGGAACTGTAGTAAGGTAAACGTTTAAACATAGCCTTCCGTGGCTATTAGATCCTGCCGAATAAACTGGGAATTACTTAAATATACTGCGTTGTTACGTTGACTTCAGTACCTGTTCGGGATATAGGGTCCTAGTGTACTCTATTTGTGTCGAGTTTATTGAGGTTGCGTCGCTTTTTGTAAAACTTTTTAACGATTTATTCTTTAGTTTTATTTAAAATGACAATGCTTATTTAAGTGTTTTCATTTCGATACGGTCGTTAAAGAAACAAAAAGTGGCCATTACTTTGTTGTTGGATAGTTTTTGTTCAATTAAATATAAATATACAATTTGAGAAATAATATGTTAGGAAAACATGACCATTATCATTATCATAAGTTATACATAAAAAGGTTGTTTTCGTCACTCAATTTTATTCATATTAAATGCGAAATATAGTGCTTGAATATTTACATTTCTAAATAAATTGGACTCAGCTAATCGTTCTTGAACCCAGAACTCCCGGAGTGAGAAGTTGAATTTTTAACCACTAGGCTATCACTGCCTTTATCCATGGCGCGCACCTCTTTACAAAAGTGCGTTTTAAATTTAAATATCACTTGTTAACGGTGAAGGAAAACATCGTGAGGAAACCTGCACACCCTAGAATTTATAAAAAAAAAATTCTAAGGTGTGTGAAGTCTGCCAACTCGCACTTGGCCAGCGTGCAGACTATGGCCTTAACCCTCTCAATATGAGACGAGACACATATTCCAACAGTGGAATGACAAATGGGTCGATTGTTATTATTTTTTATATCATGGTAGTTACTGTCCTACTAATAGATTCAAATGGCCTAAGGCTAGATGGAGCGGCGTGATTTAAGGGAGGTCTATGTCCAGCAGTGCGCTTATAAAGGCTGATGGCTAAATGGAACTATTATTTAGACATTTTTAATGTTAGGCAGTATATACGGGTTATTTTGTCTTCATGTGTTTCACAACGAAACATTTATTTCGTTAATATTTTCTAAACATAATCCACGGAATTAATTACGAGTTTGTTCACGGTTAGCTGGTTTCGACGCGACCAAATATATTCACCCCTTTCGTTTTAGCTAGTTGACTGAATATTAATATCATTCTTGCTGCGAGGGTAATCTTCGACGATTAATGTTCGTGTTCCACATCTATACACGGATATACATATGTTCTGTTTAAATAAATCGTGTACTTGGAGAAAATGTAGAACATGAAAGTTTACTAAGCTCAGTGCAAATCAGTCAGTAAAAATGCTGTCAATCAGTCAGTGCAAATCAGTCAGTAAAAGTGCTCAGTAAAAATTATTGACAATGATTTTGTTCATATTACAATATACATTATTGCAAACCAACATCGGAGAGAAAATGTGTCTGTATCTGTCACATAAGCGTACAAGGTTCATTCATATACGATATTAAATTTACTTCTCGTGAATAGATACTATATAAGAGTCACGTATTTACATTTCACGAGTTCCATTACCGAGAGGTATTGTGGATCACTAAAAGTGCAATCAAATAAAAATATCGCAGACATATCTTCAATATTCATGAAGATATAACCACGAATCATTTGGGCCGGTACGGGAGCAATATTTTTCTCAATCACCATTAGTCCGTATCTGCCAGCCTACCGAACTATAGTGATAGCAACACACTCTTCCTCGCTGTTACCCTAAAATGCCTCATAAATCTCTCATAATGCTACAGAAATATCACCCTAAACACATTCAGAAATAGGATCAGGATCGTGTGCATGTGCAATGTCAGTTTGGTCAATCGTCCTTGCAGCCGTTTTGCAGTAGAATGCGGAATATGTCGACACTTCACTTTTATTGTATCAAATAATAGGGGTGTTCTTATAGCCATTATCACGTGTTTGATCTAAAATGATACTTGCTTCGAGTTCGAGGGGTCTATTTCTATAGACCGTTGCCAAATTTCAACCGATATCACGAATTGAATCGGATTTCAAATAAGAGGGCCGATAATGCGACGTTTCGTTTATTGGATGCTTTGTTAGCGGCTTTTTTAAATTCTATTGCTGTCAAAGTCACGGTATTTTACTCATATTTATACAACAATAGAGATGTTCGATTTTGGTACCTTTTTGTTTTGGTGTCTTGGTAATTCTTTTATACATGACCAAATATACGCAATATCATACCTGTAATCCCCGAAGGAGTAGGCAGAGGAACGTAGAACATTCAGACGTTTGATTAGTTACGTCTATGTCACACTGAGCAATAGGGGGTGCGCTTATTGCCATACACCGGTTCTAAATCTGAACAATAAGCCACTACCAGGAATTTCAAGTTAGCAAAACCCAATAGTACCCTACCTGAGAATAGAATCCAGAATCTTTAAATCAGTAGTCTCGCTTGCAACCACTCGATCAACGAAGCAGTTGACATTACTAAACAAGTTTTTTAAATGAACAGAAAAGTTTCCCGAAAAGCATTTTGAAGGCAAATAGGATAAAGTTACGTCTTCAAAGTGGTTTCATGAAATAGATTTTTGAAAATCTCGCACACTTTTGAAATAATTCGCACGATATAAAAGTTGGATAGTTTAGAACTTCAATTTTATTCTTTCGATGACAGTACCGTCAACTGAATATAATGCTGTATAAATTCTTTCAGCTTTCAAATTCAGTTGAATAAATTCATCGGAGGACATTCGGAGATTTCGCGTCTCCATAACCCATGTATTTCACGCATCGAAAGCTCGAAGACAATAAACTGAGGTAACGGAGCGAGCGATAACATCCAGCTATTTGGATTCTCAAACTTCACTTCGAATTTCAAGACATAACCATTTCCTATTCTCGTACTAGCGTCATCTATCGGCTACAACTGTACTGCCAACTGACGGGCGCAATCAAAACACAATACGTTATAAATGGCACACATTATTTCGCTACAATTTTATATCTGCTTCCATCTATCTCATCTGCTATTTCATTTTCGTCCTTATGTGCATGTTTTAAGGGTATATTGTTTATTTTTTGATGTGTGCCATCATATTTGTGTTTTGCACGTCTTGGCTTCTCAACTTTGCCCCATAACCGTCCTGCTGTGATAGGTAAAGAGAAGCAATGGCTGCCGATAAATTTTGTCGCTTTATTTATACGAGTAGTTTGCGGGTGGCGTCGTCTCGGCCGATTACTGTGATGCGCAATAAAGCATAATGTTTGTGATAAATTCTCCTTATGGAATAACAGGAGCTAACGTCAAACGATATCCTCACTTATTCATTTCACCAAATTCTCCAGGCACCATTTATATTAATTGCCGAGTATTAGTTCAGCACCTTCATTAAATAATATTTAAGAAATAGTCCAGCTACATTAACAGTATCCGCCGAGACCTCGCTGCAAACGGCAAGAGTTCATGAAGAAGGACCTCATCTCCCCCCGAAAAACGCACTTGAGTTAAGTCGGTACATATGTATATAATCATG
>DWJK01002539.1:0-14473 GCA_018248815.1 Croniades pieria auraria
GGACTTTTGGATTACGTACCGGTTGACACAGATACTCACCGGACATGGCTGCTTCGGTGAGTATCTGAACAGAATAGGCAGGGAAGCTACTGCGCAGTATCACTATTGTGGATCTGAGCAGAAGTCCGTGCAGCACACGCTCCAATATTGCCCCGCGTGGCAACCGGAGCGGCGAATCCTGGTGCAAAAAGTAGGGCCAGACCTCTCTCTGACGGCGGTCGTCGCGGCGATGGTTCGTTCTGATTAGGTATTGAATAGCATGGTCGCCTTCTGCGATCATGTTATGCTCGCCAAAGAGGACACCGAACAAGCCCGAGAACGCGCCGATCCCGCTCGAAGGAGAGGCCGCGGTGGACGTCGATAACGCTCCCAGGCGCTGGGCCCCTGCAGCTCGGGACCAGAATAAGAGCTACAGTATCTCCTGCCTGTCGTAAGAGCCGACTTAAAGGAGATTTTCGGTTCCGTTTCCGGCTTCCGGAAAAAGGTTGCAAGAGGCTGATTATGCTCTAATCATTTTCACACCATCCTAGAAACATTTTCCCTCCAGAAATGGGGATATTGGAATATGCCACAATATATTTGTTTTGTACTTACATAGTTCCACATCCCGCCAAAACTAGTCCATAGCAACTCTGTCGTATGGTCTAATGGCGTTAAGTTTCGCCTTTTATTTATAACCACGTGTTCTCAGTTATTATTTCATCAAGCATAATACTTCGATTTACTTGGAGCGACCGCTCTTTCGCTTAACTCATAGCATTTAAACTATTACGTATTAGAAAGGTCAAATTAATATTCTTTAGTTTCAGAAGTAATTGACAAAATCGTTCTAAAAGGCACGCGATGAAATTATAAAGTACACAGCGTAGATTTAAACCTAGGTTTTACTTTGCTAGACTTATCTGTTTCCTATATCTAGCTGCCAGGGATGTGCACCTGACACTCCGTCTTAGAATTAAAAGGTCCTTAGCCCTTATACTAATCAAAACGTATTATGCGTCCTGGCTCCATATTTATGTCTACACGAGGAACACTATTAGTTAATCGTTGTAGATTCAATGTAACATACAAATAAGTCGTGTACAATTTCTCTAAACATTTCATACATTATCAATAACTTTTATTCATGTTCTTTATTCATGAACAGTCGAAATAATTATTATTCATTTTCATATAACAATAATAAGCGTGTCCTTGAATTAATTGGAGGCCGAGCCCCGACGGTGACGGCGTGAGACGGTATAAATTTTAGCCACCTACCTACGTATAAATTGCTAATGACTAAATTCTATATTTTCTCGGACAGCTTAACATGCATCAATAGTGTCTAAGACACTACCCGCACTGAGATATTAGATGAGTGAGAGACAGAGGTATGTACCTACATGTATACTTGCATGTATTATATACTTTTATTTACAGTTCACAGGGCGAACAGCCACGTACATCTCACAAATATGTGTAGTGATGAATGGAACCCACAACCCCAGTCTCGTATCTAGACTTACAGTGGATCCACCAGGACCACATTCGTTCGCAATCTATATTATTTACTTTTACCATGACTATGCCAAATAAGGTTCAAAGCTATTTGGGTTCACTGATCAATGCGCAAATTTATGCAACTAGGCCAATTTAACTTTAAGAATCGTGGATTATGAGCTTTGGAATTCCAACAAAAATTCGGCCGTCGAGGTCCTGTCTCTCGCGAGTTGTTTCTTATCTATATATATAATATCTATATCTATATTTACAATATATTTAGCTGGGGGGATTTTTGCTTGTTTAAACGCGCTAATCTTTAAAACTACTAGTGGCATTTTAAAAAATCTTTTTGAATATTTTAGCCACAGTCATGAGAAATGCTATAGGCTACCTAAAAGGACGCGACAGCTGTTATCTCCACTTAAATGTTGAGATACATATATGTAAAGTAAGTTGGAGGAAAACGCACTACTGAAATGTAGGTATATTTCGCTTACGCTGGCGCAATGGTCAGTGATACCTAAATCCAGGGTACTACAAAAAACTTGGTCCTTATTAGTTCTATGAAAAATACCTGCTACCTTATATATGTACGTATCTGTTATAAATTAGCCATAATAAGGCAATTAATATAGGCCACAATGGGATGAGATGATATTCGTTGAAAATTAAAGGGTGATTTAGAAGCGTTATTATTGGGTATGACTCAGTAATCCTTAAGAGAAAAATTAATTTCATTTTATAAGACAATTTTATGACGATAAACATAGTGGTGTATAGCGTGTTATTTGGACGCATGGATGTGGAAACGATGTAAAAATAAAATAATTCAACACCCGCTCGGCTCCAAGTGTATCGTCGCAGCGTACGCACAGAGGAATGTGTTAATACCAGACGAACATCTAACTAAAAAAATTGTCTATGCTAAAATATTGTAGCTTATCATCTATCAATTCTTTCATATTATATTCAGGTGAATTCGCGGGGCAAAACAATCTTGCAGCGAACATCGTCCATCACAAGTTGGATCGACTGATAATTTGCAGATAGTATCGTGTCTTTAACTCGTAACTTTATTTTAGTACTTACAATAAATTATGTAATTTCGTATTTAGATTATATAGATTATGATTATGTTTAGCGAAACACTTTGCTCACGACTAAGGATTATAGAAAATTGATTACATTTTTTCATCTTGAATACGGTAGTACACTATTTTCGGGTTCCAAATGAAAACAACTAAACGGGTTAACATTTCTGCGGCTAACCGGTGCTTGTCGTAATATATTTTGTTTTGAGAAAAGGCAAATGTAAAAAACTTCAGCCTTTCTCGTACGTTTTGAATGAACAGTTCAGTGAACGGAGATGGAGACACATAACGGTCTCAGGTCATTTCGAATCATAGGTTTGTTTAGCTCATTTATAACCGTATATCATATACAGTACCCAACGAATTTGGAACAGGCATTAAAATGT
Organism: Croniades pieria auraria; assembly: GCA_018248815.1. Taxonomy (NCBI): domain Eukaryota; kingdom Metazoa; phylum Arthropoda; class Insecta; order Lepidoptera; family Hesperiidae; genus Croniades; species Croniades pieria. Next base: position 2,963 of record DWJK01002539.1, read on the forward strand.
TATTGGCTTATTGGTTGACTGCTAGCGCGACTACCGAACAAGAGGTCCTTGGTTCGATCTCCGGGTCGACTACTATTAGATTTTCTATATTGAAACTTCTAGTAGGGGCTGGAAGTCCTGATTTGTGCCCGGTGCATGGCAATAGGTTCACCATCTATTCCACAGTGGGACATAAACTAACTTGTGAAACGTGAGAATGTACTACACTTTTCTGCCTACCTTTTCGGGGATTACAAGCATGGTGTTAAGTTTATGTGCTTATGAAGTCCATATGGTAGTTCAGTCTGGATCTGTGTCCGGTGTATGGCAAGAGACTCACCCACTATTCCACGTATAACATAACAGGTGAATCGTGGAAGAGAACCACATTTCTCTGCTTACCACTTCAGGAATTTGCAGGCGTGATATTATATTATGTCTTGTGAAAAATTCATTTGTGCTACTTTAATTCACGTTATTTTCTTTTAGATAATAAATGTGGGTACAGTTTCTTTTTTAATCTTTCGTGTATTAAAAATATAGAAATCCCCAATTTTGTGCAATGGTATATGCCCGAAAATTCTGGTTATTTAATTAAAACACCATAAATTACGACATATGTTTGCATGGGCAAATCGGTGCCTCTATTTATATTTATATTACTATTAAATCATCTTTAGCTAGTTATAATAATCAACATTCTATAAATTCGTATGAACTTGACACAAATTCTCTTACATCTTCGAATGTTATTTTTATCTGTTTGTTTCAGCTTTAGTTTGATAAATGCGTCTGTAGATACTCCGAACGTCAGAAAGAATTGCTCACTGAATTTTATGTAACTGTTAGCTTCTAATATTATGAGTCTGCATGTTATTAACGAAGCCATAGGGATTATGATACTTTAATTGAGTCTAACGAATTCCAGTTGGCCTGATTGGCTTAATCCCTCCATACCCATCTTCTAGATAGAAACAGTATTAAATAAATTTCTCTATCTGTTTCCATAATACAAGTCGTTCATAGTAATAATCATTATGAGGTGTTTAAAAACACGTTTACATTCGATATCTGTACACAATAGATAACACAACGTACATACCGAGGTTGTTTACGGATTGTGTGAGCGAGACAGAAATGTCATAATCCAGGGTCTTTCACGTGCGTCTAATCAAGCCCACATTTATCTATCTTTATTAGCACTTGAATGTCGTATCTCACCTTATTGTACCAGTGCCATTATGGTCCCTTAGGTTTTAGAGCCTATTTCATACGTTAGTGGACAGCACAGCAAACCCCCGTTTTCTTATCCACAAATTATTGAATACTATTTTTGTCTATATGTCGCTATCGTGAAAATATATGAAACAAAACATCCTGATATTAAATATATAATATCGTCCATCCATTCAGAAACCTTTGGAAGTCCACAGCTACGTAGACACAGTTCGCTCCTAATCGGCGCCACTACGACCGGACCTGGGCCGTTAATATATTACACACTAATAATAATAAAAAAACCGTAACATTATCACTATATCTTCCCAAAGGGTTTGGCACAGGAGTGTAGTACGCTCCCACGTATTACCGGTTACATTTACGTCGCACCATTGAATAAAAGGTAAATTTGTTGCCATACACCGAGCTCTAATCCAGACTCTGATCTATTACTAGGAACTTCAAGTTAGAAAAACCGAGTAGTACCCAATCTGAAGATTGAATCCAGGACCTCATGCTCAGCAGTCGCACCTATAATCACTGTACTAACGAGGCAGTATAATTATAATACATTTTTGTGTAATTATAATTGCAGTATTTCACTAATATGTGTCTAAGATGCCGAGTCTAATAATTTTATAGGATCTTTTTTTATATGTGAAGATTGTCGTAATTAGCTTAAGTTTTAATATTATTAATAACCCAAAAAAAGGGTACTTAAAAAAGATTTTTTATACGCTTATTATAAAAATAGCAGATAAGCATTAAGAGTATTATGAGCATATTTTACATTTATATACGTATGACTATATAGATACTAAAATTAAAATCCTTGAGTCAAGCGTAATAATATGAGAATACCTAATCTAAGTTAATAAATATTTAAATCTCTAAAATTGTGACAAATACAAGCAGACGTTGTTGGGCTCACTACCGCCATCTTTCAAAACTTCCAAGTAATGATATAGCGCTTGAGTTCACTACTGAGTACAAGATGACGCTACTGTGCATTATTTTAATGGGCAACATTATCACTTTTCGTTCTTATTAATTTCCGGTTGTCAATTTGGCAGCGGCTAGTGGAAGGTGTTATCAAATTGTCATTGTATTGTCAATTGTTAGAAGCTATTTGGTCTATTTTTTATATTTATGTGTAAATCTTTATTCAAATTTCCTTTGTGATTTTTGTTCTTATGATCTAAATAATTATGGGCCTGTGCGACGAAGGTAGGTAGGCACATTTTAGTTATTATATAGCTAGTATTATGGTAACGTAAACAAGTCAATTAACTGGTCTCAATTGGAGAGTCATGTACGTCTATTACATATTACGTCCGAACAAGAACAGAACACAGCTTCCATATAACGGACGCTATTACGATGTTGATGTACAAGTTGTTTTCATACTACTCACGACGGGTGCTTGAGATGTTGACGGCGTGCTGAAGTAAATGTGTTTGCTTTAACACTTATCGTGTCTGTATGCAACGTTGATCGCGGAAATAGCATGGACCTGTTGGGCCTCACAGCAGTTACCAAATGTTTGTTTGTCGATCATTATCAGTAAAGAGTTTGTATGTTCATCAAATATAACTGTGTGCTAGTTGGTCAACAACTTGTTACAATGTATTATTATGTACGTCACGACTATATTTTACTTGGGGATTTTTTAATGATTACTGGAGAAAAGTCATGAAATTTTCAGTTTTCTTACATACTTTTATTTGTGCCTAGCAGGTAATTTACTTGTAAACTAAACAGAAACACTACATATCTACTTAAATGTATGTTTTATCAGTTGGAGGATAAAAACATGAACAATGAAATATCTTTATGAAATACAGAAAAAAACTAACATTTCCTGCTCTCATGGTCATTATTAGCAACTTACTGATTCATATGAACATTGCCTCAATTGCCAGCAAAGCCATATTTAAAATAATTCCTGTGGATAAGAGTTGTGCACAAATGAGCAATTATAATGTACTAATTGTACTGTGGTGAAGTCAAGAATATAATGTACTATATATTGTTATTCCCAACCTGACATACTTTATTGTAAAATCATTCTGTATAATACCAGCAGTCTCTACACTCTCTACTTACCTCATGATGGACATGGCTCAATTATATAATAATATTGATTGCAGTCCAAATAAAAAGAACATGACAAATCATAATCTCACATTAATATAAAAAATGTGTAAAATATAATATTAGAATTCATTCTTGTGTTTATTTGGTAAGTTTCAACTTATAAGATGAATTTTAGAAAAACAAAAGTCCCATAGGTACAAGATATCTAATATGCCTTCACAAAAAGATGATAACATAAGCCACCATTAGAGTGTTGGCAGTAACCTACCATGTTGTACCATTTGACAGTTATTGTGGCTATTGCAGTGCAACAGTTTGACACCAGTACATACACACAGTACACAGTCATATCAACATTAATCACTTTTGGCCATTCCTTTTCCATCTTCATATTCCATCCTTTATGTAAAGAAAGGTGAATGTTAATGCTTCTTTGATATTTTGAATTTATATGTGCATGAGTTAGCCTAGTATGATGTTGAAGTGATGTTCTTTGGAACTTCTATACTCTACCCCAGAAAAGTATCTCACTGATATATTGGTCTTCGCCCTCTTTGTAAAAAGCCATTCTATACCTATTACTATTATTAGCCAATTGATTTATTTAAAAGTAACATCCATTTTATGACAGCACCACTCCATCATACTATTATGAAATTATCAAATATGTATGAGATAATATTCTGAGGCTGTCGTCTTAGTGTACATTTTAAAAACGTAACATCACGCCTGTTATCCCCGAAGAGGTAGGCAGAGGAGTATAGAACAATCACCACTTTTCACGAGTTACATTTATGTCCCACTATGGAATAGGTGGTGAGCCTATATGCACCGGGTACAAATCCAATAGCAAGTGCTATTTAAACTTAAAACGCAGATTTTTAAGAGGTGCCCGCTAGGATTTGAACCCGGTCTCCCGGAATGAGAGGTCGAATTTCAAACCACTAGGCTATCAATGCTGATGATACATTTTAAATTTTGAGAATAATGACAAACTTTATATTCCATGCTATCTTTACAGAGTATATAGATTATAATATATATTAAATGATAAGAATAATTTTCTAATATTGTGATGTGTGTATATGTACTGTAATGTTATGATCATGTAAAACATCATGTTATGATCACCAAGAGTAAATATAGTAAAAAAATAGCTGTGCCCGCGACTTCGTACGCGTAGATTTCGTAAGTTTTGAAAAATTAAATTGACATAGCTTCTTTACTTGTTAAATGATTTAAATGAAAAAAAATACTAAATGTTAAGTGAAGCCCACATCACAATATAATCTTGAAAATTGCATTCAAATCGGATAAGCCGTTTCTGAGATTAGCGTGCATAAACATAAAGACAAACTACCAAAATGAAAAAACAAATGTTTTAAGTTCGTTTGCCTATATAAAGGTACCCTATTATGAATTTTTTAATATATTTGCCATGTACAGACGATCAGTTACAGTTTTATTATATGTATAGATAAGTCATAGTACTGATGTAATGCAGAGGTAAACTTTAACATAGAAATAATATGTTTCATATTCATTAAGTTTTATTTCTGTTCACTTTAATAGTAATCCATCACAATGCTGAAATATAGACGGATCCTTAAGTCTCATGTAAATATGTATATGAGTATAAAGAAAACAGTTTTAATTAATTGCTCGCTCGTAGGATACAATTAAAATCAATTGATCGCTCGACAAGTGATTGGGACGTTTGTTGCAATTGAACAAGTTATATTATCGTGTTGAGTTGGTCAAACGCGAAACGCGCTCACGCTGTGTGCCGTGCGCCGTGTGCAGCGCGCCTTCAAGTTGGCTTTTTTATTGTTTTCAAACAGATATTCTTATTAAATTATCCCAACTTTACTATCTTATACTTACTTTATTCTATTTTATACATTCCCACCATTTCACTGATTTTTAGGGTTATTAGGACATTTAATAGTAAAAAACATATTCACCTTTCTGCCACAATGAGAAACGAATTTAGTGATATAAAATTAAGTGTCAGTTGGTTGTAGAATCACTTTCGAAATATGAAAATTCATATGACTATTATCACTCTATATAAACATGCGCGCTTTTCCATATAATTTCTGACGCAGATTTTATTGTTAACAAAATAGTTGATAGCCGCGACATAGTTTGTGTTGTTTATGGTATTAACAATATCTCTTGACTCCTCTCACCGGCAAATGTGGAAAATTGTGATATACAACTCTATCCTTTATGAAGCCGAAGAGCTAACACTGTGATGAGATTTTTTGAACAGATGGATGACTTGTAGGTACGTCTATTCAATAACTTGTGTAGGGTATTATAAATTGTGTTACGTAAATCAAAATTTATTTACACACTAGCTCTACCGCGCCAAAATGACTGCGAAATGGTTGTAAAACCTGCATGGTCATCGTGATTCTCACATATTACTACCTAGGCGCAGCAAATTGCCCGCAAAACAGGTTATATAAGTAACTCGTTGCGCTTACATATCTTGAAATACGTTAAGCTACATTCACACCGTTGCATATGGACAACTTTATGAAATTTCCTTAAGAAAAAAGCGTGTTAAAAAAAATATGCGTCGTGGAACTCGCCAACCCGCATTTATATTTTTCAAGTGCTATTTTTTGTCTGTTGGATTTAAAAAATATTCCAAAGAAGGTTGCAACACGAACGTCTTTAATGTGTTTTTCATTACATTAAAAATCTTTGAAATCGATGGAAAATGTATTTTACATGTTTGAAAATTTGTCGGTACCACATTTCCAAATTTGAATTTGAATTCCGGATTCTGAGATTCGAAACCTAAATCGCACGTTTAATTTACAATTTTGTGCGTTTTTGAGAATAAACTGGCCTAGATTTTTGTACAATGTTCCTTTAGACATGTTAAGTGTGCCAACTAGATAGATCCTTGATACATAATGGCTATCGTCCTTGTCTTTCAGACAAAAATATGTATCCGATAGTGACCTGAGAGAAATGGTGATGATAATAGTTGTTAAGAAACTAAGTCAGGTAAATATAAAACTAACTAAGGGCCAAGTAACAGGTGCGATTACCACAAGCAGATGGACTGACGTTAACAATTTTATGTAAATACAAAATATGAAACGAAAACAAGTCATTATTTTATTAGAAAAACAGGTGATGATTTAGAGAGGTAATGGCTGGTATCTTATCACTGGTCTGTTTTATTAACTTTTAACAGCAGACGTTTATATCACCAAAAAATCATTAGCACTGTTTAAAGTTGTTTTAATAACCCAATATACATACAGTTTAAGGTGAAAATAATAAAAAATAATCATTTATAATAAAAATTATGCACCATATTTATTTAGGTCAAAGCTTATGTTACGAATTATACACAGATAATAATAGATGTTCACAGAATACCTTGATATTGTAAAAATTGCGAATATAAGCAACTGACATGTCAAGTGTTGCCAGTTTCGATTTAGTAATTTGCCAAAGTAACAAAAGCATGTTAACCGGCTAAAAGAGATAATTAAATTCATAGTTCGGGTGTCCATTTAGATATAAAATGCATAAAACTGAGCCTGTTGTGTCCAGTAGCTATAGTACGGCCTCTGTGGTCCGCTATGTAAATTCCAAGTTATAAAAGCGATTTGGATGGTGTGGCTAAGTATGAAGGATTTTGAAAATCATGCATATGTAAGTATAATTTTTATCTTTTAAGTTGTCTCTGGCGCCCATGGACATATACGACTGAACTCGAATAGGAGTGTAGAGATAAGAGTAGATATTATAGTGTCAGTTAGTAGTTTTGGTATCATTAAATTGTTTATCATTATTTTTTTAGTATTCATTGGCAACAAGACTGCTTTCAGTTCGTTAGTTACATTAGTATGAGAGTAGTTAGTATTAGTATCCGCATTATGCTCATAGAGCTCCTACTACTGTTGGCATGGTAATGATGGTATATACTGGAACCCCCTACCCTAACCTTTAAAACCCTCCTTTAGCCTGAAAATCAAATTGTTCTAAACACAATGTCTTGATAGAAATAACTGTAGCGTTCATACTAACCAGGCGAACCATATAAATGTTCTATGTCCAGTACGAATTGTGCCTTAGTGGACTTTGCCCCCCTTGACATTCCGAGTGGTATTATACAGTACAAAGTCCACCAGGCCAGATAAACAGAATGACGTAACGATCAAACAGCTAGCTGCGTCCGCAATTTTATTGTGAGGCATCACGCCTATTAAGCATTTTTTTGTACTGCCTTTCGATATTACCTTCACGAATTTTTGAATTTTAAAAGGCTCTATTTTTAAAACTTATTCGAAATACCTACAGAATGTCTGCATGTCCTCCACTCATTTATTAAATGTCTTGCATTTTATGATTAAAATAAGGAAGTTCTGTCTTAAAATTCAAAGGTAACTGTAATTTTGGAGATGAATTTTAGTGAGCCTTCTTCGTGTCGAAAATCTTTTAATTAATAATAACTAAATTGTCGACGATGTCTTACATTAAAATTACCACTTTAAATGTTTTAATAGTTAATAACTAGACCCATTGCTCCATATAATCGATAAGAGTCCAAAGTCCAATTCACCGCTGAAGCGTGTGACTCTGCACAGTTGCGAATGTTTCGTAACTGTTGCTTTCGGTTCATTTTCGCTAGGATGTATCGCAAAGGTTATTGTTTACTTACTATTTGCTTACATTAATCTACGTATGAACTTTGACCCGTCGGCATTTACTATTTATTAAACTTTCTGCAAGAGGTCAAAGTCCATCACGCCCATAAAAATAACCTAATATCTAATTTTATAGTTTAACGGTTTTAATATTAAATTTAAAAGTGGATTCGTACATCCTACGAGAAATAGACAACAAGATTTAAAGCGCGCTGATCATCTAAAGTACGTTTACATATGTAGATATTTGTCAGACACATGACATTATTATTAGTTGTTGCTCAGCGGAGTAAATGTCTAACTGACTCATTAAGGATGTGAAACAAATATACTTCTCATTCACAATTAGACAAAATAACTTTTTTATTTATACAAAAACTATGATATTTATTTCCGGTCCTGTGATTTAATTCTACACGTTTTCACGTTGATCATTATGCGTTAATTCATCATTGTCATCACAATCATCACTATCGTCCCCACTATTACCATCATCAAACCTTTTTGTTATTTTACTACTCAATAGTAAACGAGTCTCCTTTTCGGAGGAGAAAATTCAAGAGTTTGACTGTCATGTTTGTCAAGTACGGGTTGGCAAATTTCGCGTTCTTAGAGAGCATTAATAAGAACTCAAGGCGTGCAGATATCCTTGCGATGTTTTCCTGCAATGATGTATTCTTATATTATCATATTTGACACAAAAAATGGGTTTTTGAAAAATACTTCGGTTAGGTTTTTATTCGTAGTTATATTATTATAATAGTCAAGATGTGGATATTTTATTAGGGCGGCAAAAAATAATATCTATTATATTGTAAGATAAAGTAAAAAATGCTATAGATCTTAAAACGTATACATAACTCGTTTATATGAATATTTTATACCATTCTACATGCAGTGGTGTAGTAAATAGTAGTTAATGGAGATCACAACCAGTTTTCCTCAAACGCGTATTTACGGTGTCAAGGCTTAGGTCGGCGCACGTCACAGCCAGCGTAGTTAAAGTGTAATATGAACTTTATTACAAAATGCTACAGGAACACAACGCAGACGACTTGTTATTTAGTGTTCCGCCTTTAATAATGTCATAGCTGAAAAACTGAAGCCAAAAAACCTTCTTTATAGGTAATGATTATAATAGATGATGAAACCTGTTGTTACCAGGAAGGAAAACAACATAAAGAAACCTACACATTTTGCACTCCTCCAAAAGCGTCTCTAAGTTGATTGAAATGTGAAAAACAGTAAACTAGCCATCGTCAACCATCGATATAACTTCGCCCTGCCTCACTCCTTGGCGCAATTGGATGGGTTTAGACTGCTGGTCCTGTTGGACACACATAGCGGTGACGTCGTAAAGGCACCTCAGCACTTCAATATACCGATAGTTTACTTGGCACCGCTGTTATAAATATTAACCTGGGCTGTTCTGGAATTCCAGAACAGCTCAGGTTCCCACTGTGTGTAGGATTTGGTACCATAAACCACATGGTTTATGGTACCAAATCCTCCACGAAATCCGGCTTGTTCCGGTAGCTAGAACTCGTCGAGTCTTCTGGCGAGACGATTCGTGATAACTGGAGAATAGCTTATAGACGTGGCTCAGAAGCGACATAGTTCTATAGTTTTTAAGAAGATATTTGTCTGCCTTCTTAAAAAAAGTACCACCACACTTCCGTTCCACGCCTTTGAAGTTCTCCCATGACGGATGATGGAGTTAAAGAAGTCCTGCAGCCTCTGTAGAACAGCAGCTCCTCCTGCCTTTAGAAGTTCTAAAGTAACTCCGTCATCACCAGGGACTTTTCCATTTTTAAGCTGCTTCAGAGCCAACACGATCTCGTCTTGGCTGACATTAGGCAGATCGTCACTGTAGTGGCGCGTCAGGGTGGCTTGCGGATCGCGATTGTCTCGTTTGGGGCAAGGAGCATATGCAACGTATAGTCGGCCATAAAAGTCCTCGATCTCGGCGAGAATCTCTGGCCTTGATAGTACGGGTCGGCCTCGTCAGGTGACCCCTTTCGAGCTGCTGAATGAATACTTTGTACCCTCGGTTTCGCTCTATCGTTTCCTCGATCTGACGAGTCTTCGAGCTCCAAAGGTCTCGTAAAAAGCTTATTCAGGTATGACCTCTCCGACGAAGTGGTCCTAGGTTTTTCCCGTCTTTCTGTCATAAACTGTAGAGTTTCACTCGAGAGTATGGACTATTTGCCTTTCTGTCACGTTTGGCAGAATTTGTACGATCATAAGATTCTTAAAAAAACAAGTAAAACGACTAAAAACAAACTTGATACTATACATATCGTCGGCCATCTTACAAGTCTCCACGTTCAAAAGCAATGCAAATACAACACGTTTACCGCTCTTAAAAAACTACTGAGGCATAATGTCGTAGAAAGTTTTAAGCACTGTTTGATGATTCTTCAAATTTCTGAATGTAAAAACTATTCCCTAACACACAGTTGAATTCACGTATTCAAGAATCCATTAATCAACCCCACACTGTGAGAAAACTATACCCTTGCAAATTAATTTTAAATAAACAGTGCAAAGGAGTCCCAGGCTCCTTCAGAGCCAAAGCGTACCTAACGGCTAAATGGCAAGAACGACTAAATAGCCTGACCACCAACGAGCAGCAGTGTACAAGGCGTGAGAAATTATGTTCTGCGATCCCCCATCCGCATGCCCAGCTTTGGGATTACGGGCAAACACCCCCTTTTTTATCAGAAGCCTCTATCCAACTAAACTGAGACAGGCTGATGATAAACAAGAATGCTTTAGTAATGTTCCACGTGCCTGTACATCATTTTCTTCTATAAATACTATGTATGCTAGTGGGTCGCACTATTACATTAAATAGCAAATTAATATTCCACATTCAATGATACGATCTGTTTTTTAAGATATGTAATTTTTAATTATATGATTTATTTTCTTAAGTCACTCTTTCCAGTTGACGTTGAAGAATAGAAGTCGCTGTTGGAGAGATTTTTTTAAAAACTTGTGGAAATAAAATGCGTTACCAGTTTCAATGAACGCTAAGCTACGCCACCATCACTCTCTTATTGATAAATTGTTGAACCAAGATTCTATCTTATTGAATTAAGGCCACAGTGTGCCACGATGGCTAGTTTACTGTCTTTCACACTTCAATCACGAGACGGTTTTTGAGAAATGCAAAACGTGTTGATTTCTTTATGTTGTTTTCCTTCGTGGTAACGAGTGACATTTAATGTTAAAAATGTAGTTTAAAAAAAACTAAAAAAACACGCTTTTATAGCACATCGAACTAAAAAGTGAAAAATAATTCTTAATGTAGGTAGAATAAAAATAATAAACGAAAAATATTGATATTATTGTGAAAAAAGCGTGAGGCTCTTTGTGCCATCTTTTTCGTATATACAAGTATATAGAGCACTCCACATTTTTTTTTTTAGTTTATTGAACTACATTTATTTTTTACTTTTTAGTGCGATTGATTGGTAAAAAAATGAAGCTAATATAAAACGAGTAAAAATAGGATTCTAGTAGTAATATTACG
>DWJK01002540.1:0-14469 GCA_018248815.1 Croniades pieria auraria
ATGTCAATGAAATAACGGAGTCTAACTCTTGAGAAGTCTTTATTTGACTTTCAACAACATCATTATATTTGTCTTAATGTAAATTTAATTAGGTACGTAAATTTAAATAACAATAATATTTTTGGATAAATAATGAAACGCTTAGTTTAAATTTGGTAGAACTTAAGCTACATATGATAAAGGCGGCTCGAAAACTACATGTTTATTAATCTTAAAATATACACCTGCATAAAAGATGGTACAAACACCACCGCACTGACAAATTGTAAAGAAAAATCAAACTATAATAAAAATGCTAAGACGTCCAAAACTTTCAGCTACAATAACAACTGAAACCAAAAAGCAAGTCGCAAATTCCATTTATGTACCTTCTAAAACATAAAACGAAAGTATCCCAGCGACATGGTATAATAAATTTTTAGTGGTCCGGAATAATAACCATATTCTCACAGATGGACAAAAACAGACGCCAAACTAATTTAGTTTACCATGTCACAAGTGACCCGATCTGCATGAACACTACACTTTGTATGCACATAACGTAACGTAACATTACGCCTGCAATCCCCAAAGGGGTTAGTAGAGGAGTGTAATATACTTCCATTGTATGTACATATCATTATATGTTATTTCCTACAGGTGGTACATGCATAATGTAATCAAGGTCCATACTCGTATAATATTAGGCCTTACGTATGAAGTTAGCGTTTTATACGGAGAATATGAAACGGAAAAAAGTTATGAAATATCAGTAAAGGTACATACATATTTGATCAATCGAAATATGTACCATTACTATCTATGCACTTTCGCCATTTCATAGGTAGTATATTGATTCCTTTGCTGAAAAACAAATTAACTATAACGATATATGACAGACTTTAATATGTATTAGTAGTTAAAAAGTGAAACACTGAAGTAATGAGTGTGAAATGAGCTCCCACGTTCCCCGACATGACCTGAGGCTTTTCGAAAAAGTATAGAAAAGTTATAATGCACACTGCGGTAACTTGTGCGAAGTTGCTACTTAATGTTCTTCTCACTTAATACCTTTGTACGTAGCTTTTCGTTTGTCGCGTTCAATGGCCAACTGGGGCCATATTCATTTATTATTATATTTTAGACTATATCTATGATAACAGATGACCCAATTCGATAGCATAGTCATTGTCAATGTTACATGATTATATCAACTTATGATCCGAACGTGAATGAATCTATCTGAATTATTAGTTTACATTGTCCGAGTGCGTATGTTTTGGATATGTATCCACGTGTTTGCGAATGCGAGCAGGGCTTTCACGAAACAGATTATCCTAGTGAAGGGTTCTGACGTTAGGTTTATGTTGGATCAAAATATATAAGTTAATGAGGGTAACACGTGGGCGCTTCCTATCAATTAGTTGAGTAAGAAAAGCGAGACGAGTCGCTCGTGCAACCGCTCTACGTAATTTCTCTTTGATTAGGGGTCAAGGGATATATATTATAGCAGGCAGTATGTTTTTAATTTATCGTTTTTTATTATGAGAACAATAGCTCAACTAGATACGAGTAGTACATGTCAAGTACATGTACATATGTATCCTACACATCCTGGGTGGAGTGACAATATACGCAAAGTGGCTGGCAGTGGTTGGATGTGACAGCTGAAGATCGAGCTCAGTGGCGTGCCATTGGAGAGGCGTATGCCCAGCAGTGGACGGGAGCAGGCTGATGATGATGATCCTACACTGATATCAGTTTTATGACATCGTCCTCTTACTAATATAATTTGTTATGAATAAAGCATAACATTAAAATATTTTAAGACAAATATAAAATAATGACTCGCCCCTCTGTCACAATATTTAGAAACACCTAAATGACTCCACTGGATAATATAAAAATTTAACATCGTTACATTTCACAACTTAACAATGAACCTAGACATATTTATTAACAAAAAATGTGTTCGGATATTTATCTTGTACTTCCAATAACATGTAGCACAATTGGTAATTTAAAAAAATACTGGGCTATTTAGGTGAATTCAATTTAGTAAATAGTTCTAATTTCAACGCAATTAATTACTTCAACCAGTGGTCTCAACGGTCCTGGGTTTAATTATATATTTACATACATGTGAATGACCCATCGAATATTTAATAAATTTGCTGACATGATGCAGACTAATTATGCTAAAAACACCTTTGAGACCATTTTTATATGAGTATTAGGTATACTCTTTTTTTGCCAGTATTTTATTAAACTATGGAACTACAGACATACTATGGCTTTAACCCTCTCATTGTGAGAGGAGATTCATATTCCAGCAGTGGAATGATAAATGGGTCGACTACTATTATTTATTAACGCCTTACATCATCATTATCTCTTTTATCGTGCCATAGTTGGTGACAGATCTCTTCTTGTAATGAAAATGGCTAACGCCATAGTCTGATATTCCAGTCAAACTTCATACAACTTAGAGAACATTATATCAAAAATCAAGCTGGAATATCCTAATGATAAAAAATTATATATAAAAACTCCCTATGATTATTTCTTAAAACACAAACTACTTGGTACAAAAGTTAATTGGAAATACAAGCTCCGACTCGCTGCAGAGGAAAGAGCCGAGGTGAGTTTGTTCATTTGTACTGACATTATAATCCTAGAACATTTTCACTTCAATAAGAGAAATCTTTCTTCTTAAATCTTTATTCTTAATAGTACTTCAGTAGACTTAATATTTTGTCTCACCAGCACGCGATATGCGATAAACTAAATGAATTCAAAGAATTTTATAAAAATCTGTTGCTGATCGAGACGTCCTGGATTCGATTCCCCAGTCGGGTAGTATTGGATTTCTTAATTTCGATTTTCCAGCAGAAATTTGCAGCAGTGTCTCGGAATCTGGACCTGTGCCCATAGTTTTAAATAAATAACGACAGCATAACCAAAGTCAAAAACACAGTTACGGTTATTTCATCACCACCAGACACCAGTAAACTAAAATACGTGAAACATTTCGCAGAATTCAATATCATTTATTACAATTGGTTTTCCAACGAATATAACGGAGACATACTAGACAGGCCACATTGAATCTAATCATTGTTTAAATCTAAGAATGGCTTGTGACGGCTCTAATAGCAAGTAGATCTATTTCACAGATGTTCGCCAAACAATTTATCCCTTAAGAATATTTAGCCACATATCTAAGGTAACATGTAAATAAAAAAAGAAGACTACGCGTAGAACTGTATTGATATTAAATTAAAACAATCCGTGTCAAAATCTGTGCTATAATAGAAATGTACATATAGGTAATGATTTGAATAACCGTTCATATCCAGCGTTGACTTGATCTGACTCATTAATTAATAACGTGAATACATCACACATACTCATAGTGTCATATGCTCAAAGACATCAAGGTCAAATTCATTACCTATATACTCGAGCCTAAGTTTCATTTCTATCATCATATTAGACACTATCCTGTGAAAAAGACCAACAAATATGATATGCTTTGGGAACTCAAGAAATCATTTAGAACGCTTCAGTTTGTAAATTGTGGTCAGTTTTCTGAATTAAAACGATTATTTTAAAGACTATGAAAACTTTCAGTGTATCACATCTGAAACAAATTTAAACATGCAGAGCATCGACCACACAATATTTTCTTTCGTTTGTGCTAAAGAGATTCGTGTATAAAGAGAGTGGTGAATGTAGATGAAGCACGTCAAGTCGGTAAGGATAAAGATATTTGGCACTCAGTGCTCTCAGTCTAGCTCGTGAGGGACCTGGCGTAATAATAATAAAGAGATTCGATACGCTTATTAGCATTTGTATGTAGCTCGCGTTACTAATCTCTCTTATCGTCGCTCGTCAACACTCTAACAAATACCTTAACAAGAACCAACGCAGCGACATTTCCAATATGCCATATTTTATTTTGAAGCTAAATAGTGATTTCAGTTCCATTTCACAATTGTTCTGTTTACATGAAAACTAGGAAGAATATCGTGTTTCAAATTAAAAACTAACGAGCGTTGTTTACGTAAGCGACCGCTACATTGGACATTTTCTTTAACAAACGAAGGTAAACCGGAAAAAGGTGAATTAAATAGTTAAAGTTGGTGATATTTGTTCAAGTATTGTCATTTTGTTAATAAAAATTGTTATATCTAATTGGTGGGTAAACGATAAAAATTTCCTAACGATTGTTCTATATAGATACGGGTATTGCAACTTACTTCACTAGTGTGATATTCCTACTGATCACATTTCATATAAGACAAATTCTGAATCTAGTTGCCAGCTGATATTACCGGCGCTGCTTCATACAAAACAAACGGTGTAAATCTTGATTCTCTCACAGGTTAAAATGTATCTTTTACGTTTATTTTTACAATCCACGAAGTTTAATTTCAAGAAAAACAAACAGGTTTAAAGCATTTTTGTATAAGATATCGACGAAAGCGAAAGAACCCAGATGTCTCGTAACAATTAATTAGGTGATCGTACGTCTGCCCGAACACCGTTGTATCTTTCTTCCAATAGGTATGTGTGTTATAGTGTCAGTCTGACAGATCGTGATAGGACGCAGTCTGCCTAGGCACGGCTAGCGTGCGCGGTGCAAGACATCGTGCTCTGCGGTCCCTATCCCCTGTGCTCAGCGTAGGGATTATGGGCAAAAACCCCTCTGGGAAGATCTATGTCCAGCGCGCACATGCTGATGATGATGACGATGATATGTGCGTTTGCCTTGGTATTGTGTATTTTCATAAGTTTTGTGTGCTTGTTTCGAACGGAAATATCTAATTTTAATATATTAATCTAATGTCAAACGCAGCGTCATGTTTTACGCACTGAAAACACATCGACAACTGCTGAAACCACATGGTATCTCGAATGACGTGTTAATACAGGGGCCAAACATCATACATTCTTATTAGTGTTACATTTTTTAGCTAATTTAACGTAACACACTGTCTGAATTTGCTGTCTGTTTGTGCTACATTGAGTAAGGAAATGAATATTTCTATTCTCTAATTCTATTTTTAAAATAAAGATGCAACAGTGTTGGCACAAAGTTTGTTACATAAACACCTTGATTCGGTAAACTGCTAAATAGAAATAATAAACACGCCAGACTGGATCATTCTGTTCCCGGGAACCACGTCGCGCAATAATCATCTGTTCCCTCCTCCCGGTAGCGTTTAGCTGAAGCAGTGGAAAATATCAAATACCTGTCATCATTTTTCTCAGAATAGTTCCATGTATCAACCAACCTTACCATTATTTAATGACATGTCGCACTTTCAACATTCGAAAACACAAATCAACGTAACGAACGAAACATTTTCAACGCCCTCTTGTGTCATACCGTCAAGCTGTTATGAGTTTTTATTTCGACACCAAACAACCATAAAATGTTTTCCGCTTCGAGGCGTGAAAGGAAATTTTTAATAAAAAAATCCACGAGGATGTCACGTACAGGAAAGTTGCACGGCAGCCTTCACGAACGTAATCGGATGGGACACTTTTTACGAGCATAAAACTAATAAGAGCCACCATTTGCTCTGGAAAGGAGTCGATACTCCTTGAGCCCGCGAGCAGTTCGAATTCATTATCCAATGCATAGTACATCCTCAAATTTAAACTCAGATAAAATTTTAAAGCATTTTTGGATGTGTCTGTAGAAGTAATACCACAAATATTTTCAGTTATGAAAAATAAATCTAATTACCATTCCATACGTATATAAGATATAAATAGGCCAGGTAATGAATAAACACAAAGAATAAAGATAGATGATTTCAGGGAGCACCGCAAATGGCTATGTTAAATTCTTGTCCATAAAAAGGGTCGAGATGTTTCATAAATGAAAGAGGCTGGCTACAAGACATCCACTCACTCCTTAAAGGAGTTTTAAGTGTCTCAGGTTGGCTCTTTACATGCGCTCTTTTATGTTCAAACTGCCTGAAAAAGACTAGAAAAAAACACCCTTTCATTTTCTTCAGGAAAGTACGCACATGTCTTTTCGAATATACTTAATGAACTTGAGCAGTGGTGCGAGTGACAGGAAAGAGCGAAATGTGGGTGACACTACAGTAAATATAGCTTTGATTAATGTGTGTCAAAATAATACATATATATTCCACTGGTACTGAATACAAAATTTGAATAGAACGATGGCGACAAATACTCGGGGTTCTTATATTTGGTTTAATTTCAAATAATAATAGACACAAAGCGTCGTAATGTGTAATGTGTGACATTTAGTTGCATTAGAACACCTCGTTGTAGAAAACATAAATCTGCAATTTACTACGATGTACTCGTGTATGATTTCATAAAAATGTAGTCATTCAATATTTCATTTACTTGTGGTTTATTTTCATGCTATCGGATACAATCTTTTAGTGAATCATGTAGCTAATGGTTTTGTAGGTGGAACGAAACATGAATTTCTTGCAGGAATATGAATTTTTTTTCATTAACTGAAAACCATCACGCCTGTATCTCCCCGAAGAGGCAAGCAGAATAGTGTAGTACACTCCCACGTTTCACCAGTTACTATATGTATCCCATCATGAAATATGTATGTGGTATCCTTATTGCCGTACTACGAGCTACTACTAGGAATTTCAAGTAAAACAATTCAACAGTACCCGACCTGGAAAATGAAACCGAGACCTCTCGATAAGCAGTCACTCTTGCAACCACTCGACGAACGAGGCAGAAAAAAGTACTGAAACCATCGTTCAAAGACATTTTGTAATAGTATGTTGGGGATTTTTATGTCATGTAGAAACTGGCTCTGGTTTTATAACTTGGATCGAACACGCGAAGTTTATCCTCACCCTTCAGCAAACAAGGTTTTAATGGCGCTAAGCTCTCGGCCCGGGTCACCGCGTCGTGTACAAATTGAAAAATATAGGAACACGAAATACTGACGTATTAATATTGTAACCAATCTTTGTATTTGAAACAAATATGCAAATGACACGTAACGTAATAGAAGACTACGTAATGAGTTATTTTAATAAAATATTGAAACAAATACATTTTAGGGAGTTTCATTTTCTATATAATTGACTACTTATGTATAATCCATTCGGCCAATAAAAATTAATTATACATGTCAACATGACGCCTCTATTTTCCCGAAGGGATAAACAGAGGAGTATAGTACTCTCACGTTTCATATATTATGTTATACGCCTTATTGTATAGGGAAAGATTTCTCGTAAACGTTGAACTTGATCTATTAAATGAAACCTCATATATGAGTAGACCTTTTAAAGAAACATTTTTCAGCCATGCAATATCATTAAACACCGATAGGTCCTAAGACTAACGCAAATCACTACACGTGACCTTTATTTTGAAAAATACACAGTTTATATCACGTCTGCGGAATAACTTTTGTTATTCGTTATACAGTACATGCCCCCGTTAATGAGGCGAGGAGGCGGTAAGAACGTGTCACAAATAATGTTTATACAATATTACGCAATTAATTTTAGTACCGCTCATAATTTCGGAAATTTACAGAGTACTGGCATATTTTATGGTTGCCACGTTCCGACTACTAAATTACGGTATGTTACAACTCTGCTATGGTAATTCAATGTATTAATTCATTGTATTACACTTTTCAATGCACGCTAGTGCGCAGCCAAGTTCGAAGCAAAAATTCGTAACACCGTTTTTCAATAGTCCATTTATATAATGGAATATATTATTTTGTTATATGCGGTATGATGACAAATTAACATTATGCTGTTTTGTATCTTAAGGTGTGTATCATCAGTAAAGTTCAGGCTAAACTAATTAATGCAAACCGCTTTACACCAAAAATATGCGCAGCAGTAGTATCCCTGCAAAAGAACACGGACTACTCGTACTTCGGCAGCGTCATTAGTAGAGTTTTGCCTGATTTCCACACCTTCCAAGAAACTCACCTAGAATTTCTTTAAATATTGCAACTTAACGCACAATGACAGATTAGTCGAAGAACCGACAACCGGTGGAGTAGGCGTGTTCTGGAGTGGAGACCGCGGCTCGGAAAACGTAGTGTAGGATGCCCTCCGGCCCGGTGGGATGACGATCTGCGAAAGGCTGCAGGTTGATACGGGATGCGACAAGCCGAGGACAGGGCGCGATGGCGCTCATTGGGGGAGGCCTATGTCCAGCAGTGGACAGCGATAGGCTGATGACGATGACGATGACGATGACAAATTAGTTTTTTAATTGCAAAGAATAAAATAAATGTAGCACGAACAAATGATTAAAATAAAGAGAGTCAAGGACGCAGCTGTCTACCCTCTCCACACTTTTATACACGTTTGACATTTCTCATTTCCACCAACGCGGCCCATAAACAAAATGAATATTTACAAATTCAGGGGGAAAATTGTAAACGTACCGAATATTTTCAGGACGGCGAAACACTTAGGCGCATTAGATACGGAACATAAAACGTTTTACTGCGCGTTACATGCGCTGTAAATTATCATTTCCACATCGATATACATTATACACGATATGGTCATAAAGGGCCGAGTGTACTCAGAATGTCCAACAATCGTAAACATACTTTGTGTACAGCTAACATATACATATGTGTGTTGCGATCCATTTTATGAGTCCGAGTTGTGCTCCGGTTTCTGATAGAAACTTCTGGAACATGTTCCCCCGCGATAGTGACAATTCAATTTAGCGGAAATTATTATTCTGCACGACCCTTGATCAAAAAGGGATTGGGACGTAGTGCAATTACATAGAATGCAGCGTAATAACATATAAATTGTTCACATTAAAAAGCTAAGTACTGTAAAAACACTTCAATTTAGGACACTGAAATATTTTTATATTTTGAGATCTCATAAAATCAAAATATTTCAATGTCCTAACAAAATTTACCCGTTCGTACTTTTCAGTGACATAAAACTATGTACATGTATCCAATATTAAATGAAATGGAAGTAAATGATACGGGTTATTTTTCACAAGAGGTGGATAAGACGACAATTGGGAACTGCCCGACGCTACACCAATGCGACTTGATGATGATACAGAGGAGATATCCAACCAAATGTCGTGTGATACCTTTCTGGAAACCGACAAGGTTCAACATTATTCAGCGCTAGCAATGTAACCGGTAAAATATGACCTCCTGTTGGCAAGGTTGGCAAAACTTTGCCGTTTGCGGTCACATAAGCAGGAGATGACAACAGGCAACAGCCAGTATTGCTTCAGTTCTTACATCGTTTGCTATCACAACAGCGTTAGTACTACGAGCGGCCCAATGCTGCGAATGACTGCATAAATGTTAACTGATGGTATGATGACGCTTCAGTTAGGTACCAAAATTATGTTTCTGTCATCATGTTACACTGTATCTATGTAATTCGAACGTGGATTAACAAATTGAAATAAAACGTATACGATAAATAACATTGCAACAAATGATAAATAAATGAATCTCGTGTTTGATTTCAATATCCTATAACTAACGTGGAGACATGTGACAATAGATGTACAAAAATGGAACACCAAGATTTCGTACAATGTACGTAATTTGTCAAAATGTAACTTTCGCAATCAATAAACAACGCGACGACAAAAGCCATTCAATAGAAATCATACTCGTACCTCGCCCTTTTGTATACATCCGTGAAGACGTACAAATATTAGCGAGGAAAAATATTACTCTATCGAAAATCGAAGTAGCTTTTTCAGGGCAGTAAATCATTACGGCGTGACTACTCAGCACGTAGTAGCCCCGATAAGTATTGGAAATGTGCATCTGCAGGTATTAATATTGGACGGCGTGATGTGAATACCTGAGTCCAATCTTAGTATATTTTACGGCGTGTATTTCAGTGCTTCGTTATTTTTTGAGTAGGTATGAAAACGCTATTATGTTACGAACATGTGAATTCTTCTCGCTTTTATGACATAACGATTATATGTACGAAGGCTTATAAGGTCATTATATAATGCTCATGTTTCTGTGTACTACTGTTACGTTCGTAGTACACCGCCATACGATTTGCTTGCAAACGTGTTAACTTTAAAAACCCAATAGGTAAACTAAAACGTTAACGCCAATGTATATGTCTTTAAGTATAATGCAAATGAATATGAATCATAAAAAAGTGTCTGCCAGGTACCAACAAAGGTGAAGTATTAACGAATTACGCACAGGCATGTCAATATGTAATTCACAATGTAAATCTTATTAATATTATAAACGCGAAAGTTTGGACGTACGGAGCTGAAACGTGCGTCTAATCCACCAGTTCAAAGTTGCTCAGCGAGCTGTGGAGCGAGCTATGCTCGGAGTCTCTCGGAAGGATAGGATCAAAAATTATACTATCCGACAGAGAACCAAAGTCACCGACATAGCTCAAAGGATTAGCTCGCTGAATTGGCAATGGGCTGGGCATATCTGCCGAAGAACCGACAACCGGTGGAATAAGCGAGTCCTGGAGCGGAGACCGTGGTTCGGCAAACGTAGTGTGGGACGCCCTCCGGCCCGGTGGGATGACGATCTGCGAAAGGCTGCTGGCAGATGCTGGGTGCGACAAGCCAAGGACAGGGCGCGATGGCGATCATTGGAGGAGGCCTATGTCCTGCAGTGGACTGAGATAAGCTGATGATGATGACCACGTGATTTTGGAATTACATTTCCAAGGAGAAATTGAATGGCGTATCATACTTTTACGTTACTTAAACGATTAGCAGTGATAGCTAAGTTGCTTAGAAATCCGCGCAATATTCCCGGAAATTGGAATTCCAATCCCTATGCCTGACAACTCTGACGTTACGGAAATTATTAAGGGAATAAAGGTAATTCCTTGCGTGTTTTTAAGTTTTCTATAATGTTACTAAAAGTTTTTGAAAATTGGTAGTTTCCGCTGTGCCAGGGTAGATGTCCATATCTTCAACCCTTCATATAAAGGGATGCGGATATGAGATATGCAGCCGTGTCTTCAGGATCTTGAATATTCCACCAGCATCAAAACTAAAGTGATAAAATTAGCGAATCTGAAGCTTCGATTGCTCGCAATGCCTCCAAGCTCGGTGATGGGTAAAATTGACCTCAAAAATGATGCCTTTATAGAAATGGCCAAAGGTACACTGGAAGAGAATGGGCATAAAGTGTGACAACTATTTTCATACCACTAATCGTGTTACGGTGCATTAAAGATTAAATAAATAAAACGAGGAGTAGGTTTTTGTGGATAGAGATATTTGGCGTTGCGTTCTCCCTGCCTACCATGTACAGAGGCCGGAGTCATGATCTCGTAAATAGAATAAAAAGAACCTAACATCACACCTGTAATCCCCGAAGAGGTAAGCAGAGGACTGTAGTACACTCCCACGTTTCATTAGTTACGTTTAAGGCCCATGGAACACCTGGAAGTACCCGGGTGACCGAGCTTGTTCGTTTTTTTTTTTTGGTAAAACGACCTTTTCTAAAATGAATCTTAGCTAGATCGATTTATCGCCCCCGACACCCCCTGCATACTGAATTTCATGAAAATTTTCGAAGCCGTTTCCGAGATTCCAATTACATACAAAAATTGCTCCTTTAAATGTATAGAGAGATGAAGATGGTGTAATGGCTCAATACATCAATTACAGCAAATTTTCCATTAGATTAAAGGACGGAAATGATAGCGAACATATTTTATCAGTAACAATCTCTCTTTTACAAACTAAAACTGAAAGATTAACATCATTATGATAAATAGCTGTAGCAGTGCCCTAGTGGTTTGGCATTGAAACGTTTCCAACTCCGCGGATTCTGAATTCGAATCCGGGCACGCACTTTACAAATTCATTTGCGCTTTAAGATTAAATATCACTTGTTCTGATGACTAGGGAAAAGTGAGCAAACACGCATTGTAGTCCACCATGATGATGCTTGAGGATAGCCAAGTCTTCCAAATCGTACCTGGCCTATCTGGTAGACTATATCTTTGACTCGTCTCATTCCGACAAGATACTCCTTTCCAACAGTAGCGATAAAATGGATTGATGATGATGAGGGAGATGTTACTAGGTTCTGTCGGGTCACACACACACAACCAAGGTAATACACACAGACAAGCCTTCAGTGTGTTCATATCTATTAATTGTATGTACATATCAAAAAGGACTTCATTACTATTTAAGTTTAAGGGTATAACTCTATTTCAAGGTAGTAATGATCATAACACAATAAGGTCCAGCACTCGATGGTTCAGTCGTTAGTAACGGTGACCATTGAGCCGGGGGTCGTCGATTCGATTTCCATTCAGGACATATTTGTAATATGGACGTTTATGTCTGGTTAGTACTCGGGCGAAGAAATAGTATTATTATTCTTTATGGTACTTTATAGGTTACCGTACCATAGAGTTTGTTATATTTAGTGTCGGTTCGCTTTAAAAAAAAACGGTACGAATAAAATTTTTTTTTTCCAAGAACATTTTAAAAGTAAATGATCTGAGATGTATATGAATAGAAAAAGTAATTCAAACTCGTATATTGATTCAAAAGTTCTCCTCAAATGTCTTTTCATTAATAATTATGACCGTATACCAACGGATAGAAAAATGCTGGTAATAATAATACCATGATTGATATACAATCATCAATCATTAGAGGCTTGTTTGTGTCCAGTAGCCATGGTAACCGATGACTCAGCGGTATACCAAGGACATGGCAATCTAGTATATTGGCAGCTCGACTGTTGTTAAATAATAAAGTGTTCATGTGAGTATGTATTTATATGTACATACATGTATGTGTATCGTGTCGTGAGTGTCGTGTCGTGGGGAGAAAGGACACATCCTTCGTCTTTGTGGCGGGAGAGTGGAGAGGCGGGAGAGGACAGTGTGTCGTGAGAGGCGACTAAACCCAGCGCTGGCCGATCATGGCGCAGGTAGCAGCGTAGGCGGTGCGGGGAGCCGTGCTCGGCAGCCTAACCTGCACGCCCAGCGTGAGAAACCTCTCAGTGGAGTCCTGTGTCCATCAGAGCACTTAGCCATTCTGATGATGAAGTGGTGTTTACCAGCTTCTGGTTACGACAGCACAAGGTCACTATAAGCTTAGTTTGAGATATTATAATAATTTTTTATGTAGACGTTCTCTCTGGCGAATGTTTCCGTGTGTGAGCTTCGTAATAGATGAGTGTAAGACCTCTGAGCCCAAACAGATGTTGATTCGTCTTCGTGGCAGTAAACACAGACTGATCTTTGTTTAAGAATAACTTTTATAACCAGTGCCTTTCCGAGGTGTGCAAAAAGCACCACATGCAAATATCTCTATACTGTTAGGTCTTGCTTTTTTGCATTTTGGCATCCGACTCTCCCACCAGCCAGTGTCTGGACTGTTTGGTGAAGGTAGTGAGTCTTGGTTTCTGTCGGCACCTATGCACGTCCAACACGCTCGCGATGCATGTTTCGCCATAATTTTATTAACAGAGACACATATGCTTAAGAAGTTTGACTGCCTTGTTGGTCGAGCGGTTGCAAGCGCGACTGCCGATCAGGAGGTCCTGGGTTCTAATCCCGGCTCGGGTACTATTGGATTTTTCTAATTTAGAATTTCTAGTAGTGACTCGGAGTCTCGTCTGTGCCCGGTGTATGGCAATAGACTCACCACCTATTTCATGGGACTTAAACGTAACTGTTGAAACATGGGTGTGTTCTACACTCTGCCTACCTCTTCGGGAATCACAGGCATGGTGTTACGTATAGGAAAAATAGTCTCTGTAAGTCGCTCGGCGGCCGAATGTCGCGTTGGTACGAGTATCAGATATTCTCAATACAAAAACCTAATGTTTTCTTCAAGTTGCTCCATTTTCTCGGAATATTTGCAAATAACCTCATCGTATTTTAACAACAGTGGTATTATATGGATTTGTTAACAATGGATTTACCGGTGATTTATTAACAATGGTCATTTATTAACAATGGATCGACTAAATGTATCATTGGAATCGTAGTCGCTCAGAATAGATCTTTACGTTACATTTATTGTAACGTTGATGGATGCTGGTGCCGGGTCCCAAGACTTACCCATGTTAATGAAATAGATCAGATATTAGATCATGGGGGAGTCAAGTGTCCGAAAGTCACTGAGAATAAAGATATGTGGCAGTGCTCTCTCTGCCCTGTAAAAATCTGGTGTGATGATTCAATAGAAACAATGCAAATATATAAATGTATTTCACACGCATAATTTCAATTTTCGGACGTATATTATACTAAAAATAAATAAATAAATAAAAAAAATTCTGTGTCTCTTTTATACAATTCAATAATAATAATAGCAGTGATAGCCTAGTCGTTAATAATTCCGCCTCTCAATCCGGGGGGTGCTGGGTTCAAATCCTTGGTGCGCACCTCTTTACAATAGTGCGTTTTAAGTTTAAATATCACTTGCTAACGGCGAAGGAAAACATCGTGAGGAAAC
>DWJK01002541.1:0-14468 GCA_018248815.1 Croniades pieria auraria
GTCGTTACAACTTTTGATCTTAATTTTTTCCGTCTAGCCCCCTTTCGCAACGCGCGATAAGGAACTTCGTTCCAATATTTCAGACCATGAATTGTCAAAGGGGCGTTCTTTGGTAGCACCATATAATACCAGACTTTAAGATCATCAGCACCGAGTTAGCCCGGTCTCGGGCGCCACACCAGAACCACGGCTGGTTTGCAAAAGTAAGCACATGACCCGACAAACACTTTTCGGGTTAAATAAAGTTCAATGAAAAATAATTGAATAAGATTGTCCAGATAAAATCACAACTTAACTTCATCCTTGTGAAATTGCGGTTAATAATAATAAAAATAATAATCATTTGTCATTCCACTGTTGGAATATGTGTCGCCTCTCATATTGAGAATGTTAAGGCCATAGTCAGCGGCCAATTGCGGTTGATCAGGTTGACAAATAAAAGATCGAGATGATATCTTACTTAATATTGATGTGGTAATTTTATATTTAAAATGAATACATTTTTTCGGTGCAATAATTTATTTTTCGATAGCAATCGCTCTCGGCTTCATTTGCGCTATGAACAAGTGTTAGTTCCATTACTGTGTTTGTCGTCTTCTCCTAGATCTTGACCCATATACATTTTTCTGCTAATGAAAATTCCGTTAATATCATTTCAGCCGTTTGGAAATTAACTGCGACAAATAGCCTGACAGACTATAATTAATTAAATGTGTATTTTGGCCTTCAGTAACATGCAAATAATCAGATTAACAGATGAAAAAAGCATATTATAAAAACTGAAACACACTGCCGTGTTGGTCGAGTGGTTGCAAGCGCGATTGCCGGTCAGGAGGTCCTAGATTTAAATCCCTAGTCCGGGTACTATTGGATTTTTCTAATTTAGAATTTCTAGTAGTGACTCGGAGTCTGGATACGTGCCCAGTGTATGGCAATAGGCTCACCACCTATTCCATTACGTGACTTACACGTAACTGGTGAAACATGGGGGTGTACTACACTCCTCTGTCTACCCGTTCGGGGATTACGGGCGTGATGTTACCTTTTTTGAAACAAACCTCTCGAGAAATACGTACATACAAATTATGCAAATTCAAATTATGCAAATTAATATGCAAATTCAAGGAGTGAATACCTACCTAACCTGCTTGCGAAAATATTCTGCCGGGTGCTAACTAAATACCTACTACCAAATGAACAAAAATGTTTTGAACACTCATGTGTTTAATTTTAAATAATTTATATCAAAATTCCCCACAGATTGAAATAGTAAACATAGAACTGAAAGAGAAGCTAATTAAGTATTTTCCAAAACGCAGAATCGCTAAAAGAGCAACTAGCGATATAAGTGTAAAAAGTGTAACAGCAGAATGGAAAGTGCACCTCTAGGCGTCGGTTGATACGAACTTCCACTGCATAGAGAGTAGAAAGTATTAATCTCAAGGTTATTATAGTGCTGTTTGATCGCTCACACTCATTTGCGCTTCAGTACTCGCATTTGGTAAACATTACACTCACTCGCAACATCTTGCACTTCCTATTTGTAACATTTCACTGTATTTTTAATAGCAAGCGAATTTTCTAATTCTAATTTCTAATAATATAATATGATCTCGTCACGCTAAGACCCTTACAGGGAAGATGGAGTTCACCTAGTATCAGATATCTCTACACCTGATAGACCTAACGTGATTCTTCTACATTAATAGCTGTCCTCATACACGCACGCCTTTGTCGAACACTTCTTTCGTGTTTTCTGTATGCAAGTGCTGCTCTAAACACTATGCAGGTTAATACGCACCCCGGTTCGTATAAGCAATTACTCCAGGTGAAATTTAACGTTGTTCTCATAAACAAAATTCACTAGATATTGTTAGAATTCCATTCAAACCGTGTACGTAAATAGAAGGCACGTAATGTCTCAGTGATTTGCAAGCAATCTCATCTCAATTAATGGTTTACGCAAGAGAAGCGAGCCGCGAGCCTTGCGCAAGCCACCGCGCACCACAAATTGTCTTAGGAACATAATGTTAGGAAAGACAATCAAAATTTTGTTCTACTTTTATCTATTCTTCCATTATATAAATTTCTTTTATGCGTATTTAAAAGTGACGACTAAATATCACCAAAAGTCTGGGCTCACGGACTAACAAGTGTGATGTGCAATAGAACTTCCGGTAAACATTACCAAGCTTGCGCTTATGAATTATCTTGTGCTGGTTGTCACAAACTGATAATTTCTCAAACAGAAAGAAATGTTAATGTTCTTTAAACGAAAACATTGATCACTACATAATTAACAGACTTGAAGCAGCCACGTGTAAAAGTTTATCAACCATTTACCCTCAATGATAACATTAAACGTTACATCTGTCTAAAGATGTGAAATTGGGACAGTAGGTGTCTTTTATGACGTAGGCACCCTTTAACAAACGACTTGTAGAAATTCTATTTCTGAATGGACAGAATGGAGGGAGGGGTAAAACGAGTGGGAAGTACAGGGGGGAAATCAAGTCAAAATCGTAATAAGTTTTTAGTTTATAATAAAGTTTTAACGTTTTATTATAGTCGTTTACTACCTTAAAGAGTCTGCCGGTATATTAGTAAGTGATTGGACCTCGTGAACCTTGATTTCAGTCGCTGATAAAACGCTGCCGTGAGAATTTACATAGAGTGTTTCATGCCATCGGTTAAGACATTCAATTCAATTGGCTACACTTCGTTATTCGCTACACTTCATATCTAGGTAACCAGCTAAAATCTAGCAGGTAACATTCGTTCAATTTGTCGGAAGCAGCACTTTTGGAGCAGGCTTTGTTCTGATATTTCAAGAGACTATTTGAAGACCGAACGACTCATTGACGAGTGTATAGCGACATACATTCATACAGAATTTGTAAAGAAGTTAATTGACAAATGAGAGGAGTAGACAGTGAGAGGTACAATGTCGGTTTGAGAGGTTTTAAAAGGCTCTATTAATATTATCGATGGCAAACGTGACAGTCGTAAGAGAACAGAGATTTGACATATTGCCGTTCTTATATATTAAAAGTCGTAATACGAGTACATCGACTCAACAGTCTTGGGTCCGCATTTATAAAATGCTTCGACTTTCGACGAATGTTCTATGTTCAATGCTTTAATAATAAGCAAATTTATGATCAACGATACAAGGAGATGAAACATGAAAATGCGTCTCCAAGGAGTCCCGGGTTTTAAGTGTAAGCTGTAATCAGCATTAAGATATGAGTGGGTTCAGTCTCAATTCAAGAGGAAGTTTCATTTATTCATTTTCAATCCCGTTTAAACGTTATACAGATATACGGGCTCAAAGACCCTGCCTTGTCCCTTGCAGCCGATTAAGTGCAAACATTCCTAAATTAGCCGTTCGTCTAAAGCTTTTAAATTGAACCAAAATTTAAAGAGCCCCTTAGTTTGCATAAATACGATATTTTTTGACGTTTGCCCAATTGTTCTACGAATGATAATAATAATAATAAAAATCCTTTATTTCTCAAAATATTAACATTTTACATTAGAAAGTGTCTGGAGCCTCCTTTTCCTCCTCCTTTTTTAATGATGTTCTCTTAAGTTGAATACATTAGTTAAGCTGGCTTCATACTGTTAATCATTCATTGAGCCCGTGTCGTTGAGAGAATGAATTCACTAAAGTTAATTAATTAACGGCGCCGTTAGTGAGTTTAAATTATTTTTTAGTTTTAATTA
The DNA here is from genome assembly GCA_018248815.1 of Croniades pieria auraria. Classification (NCBI taxonomy): domain Eukaryota; kingdom Metazoa; phylum Arthropoda; class Insecta; order Lepidoptera; family Hesperiidae; genus Croniades; species Croniades pieria. Next base: position 3,727 of record DWJK01002541.1, read on the forward strand.
ATTTTTTTTTTTTTTTTAGTGTGTTTAACGGTTAAAAATATAGTTTCTGAAAATCGATGTTAAATGCCAAAATGATAGAGTGGCGGCGGAGTTAGATAACGTAGGACCAGTTGTTGCGACACCGGTGGGCAGGCTGCGGCGCGGGCGCCCGGCGGACAGGCCTACATTCGAGTATTTACTCGTAACATTTGTTCTTAACTAAATGAAGCGATTACGATCGTACGCGTCTCAAATGTTGCGAGATCATCAATTAATAGCATACGTATACCTGAAAGGAAGCATACAATATTTTTTGATAGGCTACAGCTTAAACATTTTAATTTTTCTGAGGTCGTAAGGTGCCGCTTGAACACCCCAGTCTTCCCGAGACATGAACAGTGCACGATCCTTTAGTCAAAGAGCGAACTTTCTTTATAAGAAAGGGTCTCTTGAGACTTAGAATATTAGCTAAGATTATTGTTAATTTAGACACGTGCTCTTCGCATTGGTTATTCACAATCACTAGGTCCTCGCCGAAAATATGTCCTGCGGGGGCTGTGCGTGTCGAGTATTATTTCATCAGTAGCGTTAAATTTGTAGCCTGTATTTAAAGAACAATTAATTGCATATCATATATGGTGCGTAGACAGACCGCGTGACGATTATGATCGCTAAAATGTTTTCGTTCCATTCTAAATTATGAGATTTCAGCGTCGTCTTGTCTAGATGCTATCGCAGCTGCCCTTTATTTTGTCCTCCGCGAGTATACTGTAGGCACTTGGCAGTGTGGCTGACACGTTTCAACATATTGCCCAATTGCTCTTTTTATAAATATTAGTATACCTAATAAACATCTTTTCACGTAAGCTTATTGACACTTTTACGAGCGTGGGCTTGCTTAATATACCTATATGCTAACTTAATTCTCGTTTTAATGGTATATTTTGAAATAATTTATTTAATGGGAACACATATAAGTACAATGGTACCGATTCCCGGGTCGGGTAATAGAATTTTTATATTCAAATTTCCAGTAGTGGCTTGGAGTCTCGAATTGTGCTCGTTGCGTGGCGATTGGCATGCCACTTATTCCATAATGGAATGTAAATTTAACTATTTTGCTATTAAATGTTTCGTGAGTATTTACACACATGGTTGAATATGTACCGGCTTAACTCACATACGTTTTTTGGGATAGCCCGACTAGTTTCTGACCTATACGACGCCCTTCCTCATGAGCTCCTGCCGTTTGCAGCGAGATCGTGACCTCGCTGCAACCGATCGAAGGTACATATTTAGTCATGTAAACTTAACTGGTGAAACGTTGGAGTGTACTACACTAATCTGCCTACTGCTTCGGGGACTACGGGCGTGATGTTATATTTTTTACATGTTAGTACAATGTACATAAATATATTTGATATACATACATGCTGTCATGCATATTTTCCTCAGGAATAGATACAGATTAAGGATTTTTACCAGCTACAGTACTTGCAATTTTTTTCACCTTTTCTATATTCAATCTTAATACGTCTATTGGAGGAGTTTCTGTTCCTACCTTCTTTGAAAGCTATGACTGTAATCTGAATTTTAAGCATTTTCTTTTATTTAATTTTTTTTATTTTTTTTTTTTGTTTACATATAATACTATACATATTAGTAAAAGTATTTGCCATGTTTAACTTTTAAATCACAAACATGTACACATGTCGCAGTGAACTTGTTGAAATAGCCGCTTAATTGAACGGCTAGCCCATGTGAACAACCCTATATTAGCGCCCCAGCGGCGGAGAAATAAACTAATTCAACGTTAGGGTTTCTTGTAAGTACTATAGCATGAAACTGAATTTTTTAAACGCCATAATGATTTATTTATAGAACTAGCCGTTTGGTTAAATGTTGTTCTTCAATGCGCAGGCTAGCCGGGCAATTAAGCGGCTACTTCAACAAGTTGGCTGCAACGGATATATCTTTTATATACCTACGCATGTGGAAACTATACTTGATCGATGGTTATTTGTTTGTCTGTCAGTTGTGAAGACGTAAAGTCAAGGTCTCACTATTAACAGAAATTTATACAGAGGTCGACCGTGAGAAAGCGGGCGACAGTGTCCCGCGTGTTGGACAACGTTCTCATCGTTTCCTCGGTCAATACCACACTAAGCGCTCACCAGGAAATTTAGTGCAAGCATCGTTGTAAATCATCTACGCTGGCATAAGGTGCGGCCCCGCTCGCCGCATACCACGGATTGTATATTAAGTTAACATTGGAATTGCTTCACAAGTTAGTAACATTAGAATTGCTTTGTGAAGTTAACACTGGAATTGCTTTGTCTTTACATAATTATCTTTCAATTGCTTTAGCCTTCTGAAGAATCCGTCCTAATCGGAGATACCGCAGGCGCTAAAACTAAAATGAAAATGTTTGCTGTGAGATAGTAACTGAAGTAAAGTATTTTCGAACTGACGAAGTCATATGCCTATGTCCAGCAGTGGACTGAGATAAGCTGATGATGATGATGAATGATGAAAGTCATTGTTTCTTAATCTACATCTATGTATTAGTTATAGATATGAATGAGAAATTACATTATGGCACATAAGACCTATAACTATTGTGTGAAAAAAGGACGAACGTTGGTACACCATAGGAGACCTCAATAACCATTCTACGAGTACATATATAACGCGGCTTCAGTCAGTCCCATGGGCGGCCAATATCATGACATAAATATTCCTGAGGACACATTTGGATAATGTGCTTCCCTGCAGATCAGTAAAAACACCATCACGGTGATAAGAACATATCGTAGAGGTAGGGACTTACCTTTTTTACTATGGTCAGAAAGCGTCAAGTCCAGGGTGGTACTAGTCGCCGTGAGCACCAGCAGCAGTACCACGAATCCAGCGAAGGCCTGTTGGTTGGCAGTGAGCGGCGGCACCGAGCCAGCAGGCCCGCGCACGCAGTAGTCCAGCTGGTACAGCCGAGCTGACAAATTGTACGCGGACATGGTGCTGTCGTTAACGCAAGAGGCGAACCTGGTGGATAAATTGGAGTCTAAAAATATAACATAGAAACAGTCCTTTTGAGAGGACCAACTTAAAAATCGCTGTGGGAGTAAATAGTGACCATCTTAAAATTATTGTCTTTATTAAATCAGTTAAATAATTAGATTTGGATGTAAGTGTTAATTAAATACATAAATACTGGCAGCTGTTTGCAGTTGCTGTAACATGTATAGACATACGAACAAACCCGGAGAGAAACAAACCAAGAGCGCGGGGCGGCGGGGGCGGAGTGCGCGGCAGCCGGGGCGCAGCGCCGTGACACGCACACGCCGCGGTGCAGCCGCGTGTGGTTGAAGTTGTGCACGTAGTTGGCCGAGTAGCGCTGCGACAAGCATGACATTTGACAAAAAGCTCCAGTAAACATGTCATTTTACATGATCACACATCGCATCATAGCGTGTCACAGTCCCTTGCTAGATATGAGCCTTTCATAATGAGCGCTTCAGTGCACTTAATAGAGGATTTTTGCTTATAGTTTGTACGCTGGGTATGGGGCTTGGAGCTCTAGAGCATAGTTTTTTTTGACGTCTACGCGGCGCGGCACTGCCCGGCGACGTCTGTTGCTGGCTCTCCGGATAGTTAATGTGGCTTGAGTCCCTAGATGGAACTTGAAAATTCTTATAATCGATAAAAGCAGTTATAGCCTAGTCGTTAAGAATTCAGCATCTAACTCCAGGGGTGCTGGGTTCAAATCCATGGCGCACACCACTTTACAAAAGTGCGTTTTAAGTTTAAATATCACTTAGTAACAATGAAGGAAAACATCGTGAGGAAATCTGCACTTTTTAGAATTTGTTAAAAAACAAATTTCTAAGGTGTGTGAAGTCTACCAACCCACGCTTGGCTAGTGGCAAACTAAGAACTTAACCTTCTAAATATGAAAGGGAGACCCATATTTTAACAGTGCAATGATAATAATAGGTCGAAACTTTTTACATCTCGAATTTTATCCGATAGAAATTTGTTCAAATCGTCTGGGATTGGCATTCAGATGGATTATTATTTTTCAGGGTATAGTGAGGCATGGCTGAGACCTTAAGAGATCTCATGCCTTTATCATCAAAATTCACGACCATGAGAGGGCCACAAAATCATTTCAGATCTAGCAAGCTGTGCACACGTTTGTTCTCGCCTAATATAAATTAATAACAAAGTTAAACGGCTTGATGTTTGTATGATCTAAAGTAATAATAGGATTATAATAACAATTAATTAATTGATTGGCTCCCTTTCTTTCTAGTGTTGAGAAATCGGAATCGCAGATCGATAGTGCTCCTACTTGGGTCTAGCCATGTGCGGTTTGGCAGAAATATAAGCTTTTTCATTCCGAAAGTAAAGTCGTGTCCAACAGGCGAACGATATATGAGTTGGAGATGATGATAGATTGAACACACCTATTATGACGGGCTGTGGTTTTCAAGACTGTGGTAATTCAAAAATTGAGGTAAGGACTTCGTATGTAGTTTCCCATTCCACCCTCTATCCCGTACCATCAAGATATTCTCATAATACCATCGCGAGGGCCCTTTATAGAATACAATCTCGTGAACTGCCCAGCATGTATCTCAACCCGAAGACATTATTAAAACTGTTATGTAAGATGCTTTGCAATCCGAAAATAATGGAAATGCACAAAATATAAATATTAAAAGTGTGTCAAACGTTTAAACAAATAATATAATAACCGCAATAAATGGTGGCGTTACGCTCGAGGCGCACTGGTTCCATATAGAATTGTGTCGGCAGCTTTCGCGAAAACATTCCGTTGCGTAATGGATTACTGTGAACGCGCCGTTACGAGACCGGAGTGGGCGATCGGAGGACTTCGGGCACTCGGGGCTGGTTCAGAGCAGAGGGGTTGGACCATCTTCAGCCTCAGCATCATGTCATAGAGCAACTACCGATACAGCTACTGTTTATTTATGCGTATCATCACATAACAGGTAACTTCGCTGGTCTTGGTGTATCAGTATTCTGAGGTAATTACGGTTTGAAAAATAATAATACTTAAAATATACGCATAATTCAAATGATTCATCGTTTGTCTATTACATAAAATGCTACGAATTTTACCTTGTGGTAAATAATATTATTCAATATGAGTTACCTATGAGTTTAGTAGAAAATATTTTATTCGCTTACCTTATAATTATGAAAGACATTAAAAGTATAAAAAGTAGTTACTGATGGAAGCGACTCGCCCGCATCTATTTTTAGTTCTCACGAACTTTGTTCAGCGATAGTTCATTGAGCTTAATGCTAAGACGCCCTGAAGGTATCTTTTTGCTGACGATAATTACATCTTCGAGCCTCCATCACATGGAATTTTTCTTAACCATACAGCTATATATTTGCGTCAAGGTTTTCTATTTTCAGATTATTATATCATATTTGGTCATTCTATGTGGTTGCAGTTAGTGAAATTGCAATAAAACGTACAATTTTAAAACGAATAAAGTTTAGAACACATTTTAAAATATAAGCCAACGGAAGAAAGAAAAATATCCAGTCCGTACGAGAAATTAAAACCATAACTGAAAAATTAAAACGGACTTTCACGTTGTACATTGTTAAAATAATAATAATAATAAAAACTTGGATCGCATCTCGTTATCCGTCATACTCTTGTGCAATACTACATTATGATGTAGAAAAGTCAAGAAAACCTCAAATGACAACGACAGGCACGATCGCTCTCGAGGCTCGCAAACAGGTGGAAATGTCAAAACAACACTTAAATTTGTTGGTTGGCGTAAGATCGAAAGAGCAGGTTTACAAATTGGGCATTATTTGGCTATGAATGACACTTCGATCCGGAGTATGTTAGTGGCTTACGGAGGCTATTGACCGTCCCCTCCCCCCCCTCCCTTCCTCCCACAGCCACTCCTTTCACTATCGATGAAACGCTGGTGACCGGTAAACCCTAACCCGCTTACCTACGCTCTACATACATATGAGTATATAATACACCTTAACTATGTAGGCATAGGAATCTCGGGAAATTATGTGTTGTTACGAACGATGGTCTAATTAAGCTGTTTACAATATAAATGCTGATGGATTTGTAGAAAACGGTCGTAAGAGACGCATTGGTGAACTACCGAGCATTCGCTGCAGTATGCGAGCTGGAGTGAACCAGCAAATGCCCTGCTCTACTTCTTTTAAGGCAATATTATGGGATATGACACAATGATAGATGCTGGATAATGTTGATGTGACAGATTATGTAATGCTTCAATTTGTAAACCTTATGCCTCAAGTAAAGATTTGAATTGAAATGCAAGGTCAATTGAACGCTGTAAAACTTGGTGAAGTCATCTCTGTCTTACCTTCATCGTGGTGAAGAGCGGGTTGTGGCCTTGAGCTTGCAGTTCGAAGCTGCCGAGACAGTACACGCCCCGGGTGGCCAGGCAGCCCGCGTATTCGTCCAGATCAAACAACTTTGGCATGCTGTAGTACTCTTCGTCTGCAAGGTAACGAAAATGATGACATTGGCTATAACCCGCAAAATGTTATCAAACTCAGCGTTTTTTTCTTACAACACACACAAAAATTTTTTGAAGTATCATTTAAAAGTAAGGCTTATATGGAGTTTACTCCTATGCTCTTAATATTCTTGAATTGAGATTTGAGAGAATGCTAGAGTTGAATATTCTAAACACAGCTGACTACAATAGCTGAACAGTGCGCACCGTTCAGCAGTATACTTAAAAACGAATGCGTGTCCGTCAAGTCATTTGCAAAGCAAATTAATGAATTTTGTTATGGGTATAAAGCACTGACGACCACGTTGATCGAGACGCTGTAAATGTGACTGCTGAACATTCATGGTTCGATCCCCGGGTCGGTCAAATTATTACTGTTTTTTTCTATCTTGAAATTCGCAGTAGATTTACGAAGTATGGATTACGTCCTATACTCTTCTGCCTAACTGGTCGCGGAAATACAGGCGCGATGTTATAATAAGCGTGAGCTTATAATGATTACAAAATTATTTATATACGCCTATACGGTAAACAACGTGAAATGTACAAAGTCGTAAAGAGAAGGAACGGCGGCGAGTTTACGAGTAATGAGCAAATGGTTAACGCGCAAGTATTAAAATGTGCAGTTCATTTAATTACTTGTAGAGTTTAGAAGCTACTTTTATGTTAATGTGCATCTGCATCTTCAAATAGTATAAGACATCGCTCTCCGCGTCTGTGTGTCGGCTAGCTCTGTCTACCCCGTGTTTAATGCGGTTTCACTATCATTTTTAAATTTGTTTCGGTAGGTCAGGATGTACATTTTAATTTAATTTACAGGTGGTAAAGAAACACGTTGCTTTTTGATTAAGTCGTCATATAAAGCTACACAAAAGTCCGCGACGAAACGCAATACAAATGAATCTAAGTTGTATTTGAGCCTCGGAAGTACATTATGAACTTGCAGCCGGGTCAGTCGGGCGGTTCGCTAGTATGTGTATCATGAGATGGCTTTTATATTTCTCAGCTGATAATCTCACCAACGGCAGAGATAGGAACAACAGTTTCTGTAAAGAATGTCCTCGTCGCGGCACACCGCAACCAATTTCACTGCCCTGCATCTTCTCCACACGAACTTTTTTAATTTTATCGGAATTTGATGTGTTTAGTCGTTGGCAAAAAATTTTGGGAAACACTCGATCGTGTTAATGCAGTAAAAATACAACGTAGGGCAAGAATCCAAATAAATATTGAATACAAATTGACGTATCTAGACAAGGAAAAGTAAAAATATGGCAATATATTTCTAAATGGTCTTTCAAGTCTACGTAGTACCTTTACCATATTCATTTTGACGCCTAAAATGCGGAGATGGTAGTACCAAAAATACGAGTACTATGTTTTATTAACACATTTCAGTTTAACATTTTGTTTCATTTAGACATCGCAAGGTTTGCATTTTACAAACGTTTCTCAAGAGTGATCATCAGTGATCATCTATAATCTCATGCCTATTAAAAATAAATATATTGAAAACTAAGGATACAATAAAGTAGCAAGCCTAGCGGGATGTAAGACTGCTACGGAGTGTTGCAGTGTGTTGGCAGTACGCTCAGGACTGTACACAGGACGTCGCACGAAGAACACTGTACAAAGGACATTGTACAAAGGCTGTAAATGTTAGAAATATCGTCAGTTATACTTAGTATTTGGTACTTTCGCAATTATTTGTGAAATGGCGCTAAATTAAAAGCTAAACGCTTGTTAACTTTCTTTGAAGGAAGATGATCTCTGCGCTCTTGCCAGGGTCCTAGTGCGATGGTATAATAATAACTTTCTATATAATGAGTTAAAAGCGACATACCAGTGAGGTCGTAAATAATTTCCTCAGAGGCTTCTCTGCTCCTGGCGGCCACCCGGTGGCCCTCGATTGCGAACAAGCCGTGGAATCCATCGCCGCCCGTGATATGTTCATCGAGCTTCGAGCTCACGAAGCCGTCAGAGCCGGTGGAGTCGCTAGCATTCACCAGAACAGTTCCGAAAACACTAGTCACGCCTCGCTCCACGTCGGTTTTATTGAAGTTTAAGTGTTGCCCAATAACGGCCAGATAGTCGTATTGGTTGGTGAGCAAGTGGTCGGTGGTGAAGTGACCGTTGGTCGCGAAGTTGGTGGCCACCACGAGGGTGGCTAGCGCGAGGGCGGCGAGCGCGCGCAGCGACATGGCGAGACTGACCGCCGCGCGCCGGCCACCTCCCCCACGCCGCTGCACAGCCTTGCCATCGTTCACTCGCTTATAATATTTGGTATGTATATATAAGTGTTCAAGTTCAGCAGATATATATTTACAGTCAGGTACGAAAGCAGTTATTGTAGGTCAGAATTATAAACGGGGGCTATATTCGTTTGTTTTTAGAGAACGTTGTCTTTCATAACGACAGCAGAAAATCATACTCCACTCTAACGTGAATTCCAAATTATAAAACAAATAAAATGGTCAGATTTTGGAAAACGATTGAAATATTTGTTTATAGTGAGTATTCAAAAGGTTAATCATGTCACATGATTAAAAAAACCACGTAATAAATTGCAGCAGACGCTCTGCCGGCCGGCGTGGGAATACTTACGTAAGAAAGAGATACGTATTGCTCGACCGCGCATCGAACCCGAAGTCCTCGCTGCAACATCGACCACGAGCTGGCCGTGACCACCAATCTGTGTTATACATTTTAATTTTTAAGTCTGAGCATCGTAACAAGATCGTCTGGTGGTCAGCTGGTTTGTGACCTCTATGTCCTCGGCCAAAATGAAGCACTGTGTTGAGAATGATTCACATTGGTCACGCTTTTGTGATTGCTAGATGTTGATTGTTAAAATATTCATTCTTATATTAATTCACGCTCTTTGCGGTTTTAGTTATGTCGGAAGTGCAAGTGGGAACATGACGGGCGTGTCGGTCTAGTGATCAGCGACTTTGATTGTTGAGCTGGGTGGTGCAGGTTCGATTCCCATACAGAACTAACATTACGTGTTTGAATAGGTACTTAGAAATGTATTCTCAAAGTTTGTTAGCTACGATTGGTGGGAATGGTCGCGGGTGGGAGCATTATGTCAATCGCGAATGTAAGGTGCACAGGGGTGTCGCGCTGGCAGGGCACCGGTGCGTTCCGCTGGAAACCAAGTAGTCCTTCTATCAACGCCAATGAAAGCTACAATAAAGGGTAAAAATCCCACATAATCAGATACATGTCCCAGGGTACAGGTGTATCTACTTTACCTTACTGTCTTTTAAACATTTCCCGCCGAAATATAAAGGAAATGTTTCAAGAAATATACTCAAATCTAAGTTCATTTCTACTGATTGGTGTGAGCGTACCAATCACTGTGCGTGATGGCAGGGGACTACATTGCCTTCTGTATCATAAGCTTAGGACACAGTTGAGCATTTTGCACTGTAGGCGAACTGCATATGCCTCGTGCACTCATGTCAGTTATGTACTCCCCAGCTGTGTACTCTCGGCACGTATGCCGGATACTATTTATCGTATCTATTTCCGTTCGATATGACACTTTTATTTTTCCGCGCGGTCCTTGACCTGCGCAACGTACAAACCAACAAACGTATGTATGTATATTGTTGTGAGATCGTTAACCCTCCGGAGGCCGTTGTCGCTAATGTTAGTGATATGGCCTGGGGTCTAAAGTGATAATGTAACTTTGGTTATTTTGCAGGTGGAGGGGGAGGCTTTAGGCCATTATAAGCTACGGGTCTAGTTCAGAAACCAGCAGTAAGATAACTGGACTACGTTTGTTGACTTCGTCCACATACAATAACTTTATATCACCGGTTTTATATACATTGTATGCTGCGCTATGGACGTGGGTTGCGAGCGTAGGTACACACCCGGAGGAGATTCCTTTGAAGTATAATTTTATAAGTAGGGTAAAACATCCACATTTTCAAGGCTACGTAAAGAATATTAATGAATCGCTACGTGCCACAGAGTAAATGCCGGTCTCAGATGGTTCTCTTCCTTATGAATGGCTTCTGTAAACTCTCTATCAATTTCTATTATTATTGTCATACATTTATACTTAGGTTGTACCGTGCGCTGGGTCTAGAACACATCAATGTATGTATGTTATACAATATGTAGGCAAGCATTTCCTTTTACATTTGCTAAACTTGTAATTCGCCTCCTTTGTTTTTATTTCATACTACTTTTTAT
>DWJK01002542.1:0-14467 GCA_018248815.1 Croniades pieria auraria
GGAAGGTTTAAGGCCACGCTGGCGAAATACCTGAGGGCAGGCCATGGCCAAAGTGCCCGTAGTATTGGTAATATCGTAGATACTTCGCGAAAAGCTAGAAATTTCTGAAATGGGTCTCCTCTTATAATGAGAGGATTATGGCCATTGTATGCCACTCTGGCCATGTGCGGGTGGGGCAGCCTTCACACATCTTAGAATTAGTTTATTTTATAAACTCTAAGGTTTCCTCATGATGTTCCTTCACCGTTAGCAAGTGAAGCAAATGAAGGCACGTTGGCAATTTGAAGGATAATTATTAGATACAATCCAAAACCACTGAATAAACTATAAAATAGTGAAAGCTACGGAGATCTATTTTTAAAAGCCTGTCTCGTCATACTTAATAATATGTCAGTTTTATACATACTGCGAATCTTTCAATTAAATGTCAATCTAATTTGAAATATTAGCTCTCGCAAAACCACGCTTAGGCTGCTATTCCAAAAGCCATCATAATACGTTAGTACATAATCCAATTATAAACGGTTCTCTATAAATATTAAAAAAAAATTAACAATTGTACTTATAATTTTATAGTGTGATACATAAAATAACTTGAAAAATTTAAACACGCAGCAATTTTAAAGATTACTATTTAATCAATATTTACTCATACATTAAACAAACATACTCGTATATACATCTAAAATACGTTCACGAGAAATACATTAGGAGACATTAAAATTAATATGGCAAACCCGTGGTGGTTTCTATTACTTGTCCAAAACAAAAATGACTATTAAAACTACTGGTATACTGGTAACATTAAAACTCATGAAATCGTATAGAGCATAAACCTTTATATTTGATCCGGTCCAGAAAATAAGAGAATCAGAAGAATAAGAAGAAGAAGAAATGTACATTTAAATATGAACTTGCTGAGTAAAGTATTTACTACTGTATAGCGGTCACAATAGATTTTGATAAACAATATACATATATCACGCCACGTCGTTTGCGAGGTAGGCAGAAAGTACCGAGTGCCAAGTACATAAGTATGTCCTTGCAGACATTAAATAATTCTTCTATATTTATAGTAATCTACAATAATAGTTGAGATATACAGGATTATACGCTTTCACAGTCAAACGAGGTGCAATAAAATGTCTGCCCACTCGCAATATGCTTGTGCAAACAAGGTACTTACTCCAAAAATTACCTCACCGAGTTATCCAATTTGCAGTTATGTGACTAGTTGTTAAATGTTTGAACTCATTTTGAAACTGATTACTTCATGTCCACGAGTAGTAATGACCACTAATACATTTTCTAACTCGTGTATTTTAAAAAAATATCACAGACTAGTCAAGAACTTCTTAAAATCGTCCCATAGACAAAATCCGTTTTTATCCGTCTTACACTTTTCTAGCTCAAGAGTTTTGGTTTCCGGTGGCGTTTCCAAGCTTAAAATCGTGCTGTGCCTTAACTGATCTGTGGATTGGTATACGAAGTTAATTTTTAGGTAGTTCTTTTTAGCCTCTTCATCACGCCATTTTTGAAACACAACAGCGCTGCCTATAGGCGTTATTTCATTTTGCTTTTGTAATGTATAAGCCTTGATCAACAGGGTCTTCAAAACTGTGTAAAGATTAGCATCGTGTCCGACCAGTAAAGTGACTTTCGGTTTGTTGTCGTCTTTCAGAAATATATTCGACAGGTATTTTATTAGGGGTTCAGACACGTCTTTGGAGACGAGTGTCGTGTTATAGGTCACGTTGTGATAAGCTCTGCTAACAGTCATAATCGTTTGCCACGACTTCTCATCCGCAAGCAGGCCCCATGCGACGTCTTTCGTTGGAAATCCTTCGTAGTTTTGCATGAGAAAAGCGTCTATAACCTCATTACATATTTTCAGTGGTCCTGCGAGTCCTGGCTTGTGTCCAGGCGTGATACTCTTACGGTTCTTGTCCCTAGCCAGATCACATTTTTTATCCACTTTACAAGATCTGGAATTTTTATAGTCCAATATCTGGCTAATGAGATCGTAAGCTTGGTTAACGTGTACCGCATTGAGGACTTCCTGCATCTCTTCTAACGCATCTTCTCTGAAGCTGGATGTAGTGTTATGGATAATCGGAGTGAATAACGGGTCGGGAACATTGATATTCGTGTGATGTACAGTAATTTTACAACCCGGGAATCCTTTCGTCACAAACGCCTCAGCTGATGTCAGCGTTCTTTCCATTGTGTTGGAATACACGTACAACTCATCTTCTGTTGGACACTTCGGCGGCAAAAGGCCTTCCTTCTTCAACCAAGCTGCGAAATATGTACCCAAGTAACCAGCCAACCTTGTGCCTTTAGCAGTCAAATATCCTGGTTTGTCGTCCCATTTCGGCCACACTTTAGGCGACACTTGATTTAAATTCTTCGACAGCGGCGTCCTTAAACTATGCCGATTTAAAATCACCACTTGTTTTAACGTTAACTTGCATTCCACTAAACTAAGGAGGGTTACTAGGTTCAAAATGATGAATAGTTTAATTCTCATTGTCACAAATGAAATGCACGACGTAAAAATAGGAAATTGTCTTTTGTTTCCCTTATACTGATAAGTTATCGTCACGTCATACCGCCGCCGAGACAACTACTTGAATAACGGGTGAAAGTCATATCGCAATAATGTTTAGCGAAACACAGACTTAATATGAAATAGAACTGACTTATGCCCTGATACATACGTCCATTGAAAATAAATAATATTTATTTTCGGTACAATGCATTAAAGAAGTCTATACGTGCCAGAAATATAAATAAATCTAAGTATTAGTGTGCTTGGTTGAGTTGTAAAACGCAATAATTTTTTTATTTTTCAATTGGGATTAATCTGGAGCTGAATCTGAAAAAAATATTCGTAAAGAGATTTTACTGTTTTCATTACGTTTGCTAAGGGGATTTGGAAATTTTGCCGATATTACGAACTGTTCATAGTGATAATAAAAATACAGATCAATGTAATTATATCCATGATTTTAACTGTCATAAATATTTGCCCAACAATCAACCTTAAAATAGTTATCGAAATCAGAGACAAACTGAAAAATCTCAGACATTTCTGCTTATTATCAACTCTATAGCGAAGACTGACCTACGCTTGGATGCAATCAGTATTATACTTTTAAATCACTGTGCCAAATATAAACGCAATCAGTCCGCCGCGATGAAGACTGACGTTGAAAATGACGTTCCATCTACATCTGTCTCGTTCTTTATAACGCAAAAGAAAGAGAATAACTGAATTTAGGCGCCAATTCTGATACCATTTTCTTTTGGCAGACTTACCCTTATAAACATAACCTATGTCTCTTCGTATTACGAAATTTATGTAAAATAAAATGTATGAACCTGATTTACATATATCTTCTGGAAGATTGCGTAAAACTTAACATCTAAGTATGTTATCCTTAAACAACTCATTATAAAATAATTCTTAACACCTACTTGTTGTGAGGAACACATAGATGTATTATACGTAAAATAGGGGACCCAGCCTAAAATGTGTCCATTAAAAAAAAGAGCAAGCAAATGAGCCTACCTATCTCTCTGTCTCTTTTTACTTGCGCACGAACAGGTGGCGCTAGCGTAAATCATGCGTCAGTAGTGAGATAAAGATAGAGTATCGCGATCGTTTCTTTCTTTCTAACCGTCGCCGGTCGTTTCCGCTTACAGGCAGCTGTATGTCTTCCCTACTCTATATATAATATTTCTGTGGATTAACATAGACTAGATTTTGACAGTTTACAGTTGTTATCGATCAATTAATTTTAATATTTAATATTACTTGACAGATGACGTTACATGCCTTCTACTAATACGAAAGTCATTTCACAACTGCACTTCGTTTTTTAAATTTTACAACATTCTGTCTTCAGATTTTTTTTATTTATCACAATTAAAATATGAATTCATTTTAGACGATCAGACGAACTTAAAATTTAAGGACATCATTAATCAGTAAATACGTGTATCGATGATTAGAAATTATGTTAAATTTAAACACACAAAATGACATAAGCCGGTTAAAAAGTAAATAAAACAATAAACTTATAAAAATTCATACATGAAGCTTTTATTATGTACATAATAAAAAACATATACAAATTTTATCCTACACTCCTCATTATATTCAAAAATGATTCCCACGAACAAAATCCACGATAATCTGTGCAATTTTTAATTTGCATAGGAACCCATAAAGGAGGGTTGTCCATTGACAACTGTGTACCATTTCTCAATTGTTCAAAACTCTGGTAAACGAAATCTACTTTCAAAAATTCCATACCTGAGTCATTTTCCAATTTTTGAAATACCAATTTGCCACCTACTGGAGTTCTTTCATGCTGCCCTGGCAGATCTTTAGTGACAAAATCCAATGACGCCATTACCGGATTCAAATTGGAATCATGGCCGACAAGCAATGTAAATTTTGGAGGGTTTTTTCTTTCAAATATTTGTAACATATAATTCAGCAGAGGTCTTGCTACTTCCCTAGCCAGAACTGTACTATTAAATCTTACGTTCTGATTCTCTTTCGTTATTTTCGTCAGTAACATCCACTGTCGTTTATTCGTTATTTTTCCCCACGCAACTTTTTCCAGTGGCATACCTTCATAATAACTCATCAGAAATGAATCTACGATAGCATTCCCTAAATTTAGTGGTCCCATTATATTAGGTTCTATGCCAATTTCGTATACAATATCGTTCTCTTCTTTAGCTAAATCACATACATTTTCAATTTTGCATACATTCGATTGCTTTAAATTTAAAATTTCATCCAATTCCTCATAAGCTTCTCGCAATTGTAATTCATTTAACTTTTCCTGCATTTCGCTAAAAATAACGGCTTTCAATGCTTGTGAATTATTCAGAGGCACAGGATTAAAAACAGGATCCATGTCTTCGGAATCTATGCTGAAAACTGTAACATTGCAATTTTTAAATGCGGCCCTAGCAAATGCTTTTGCCGATTCTCTCGTCCGTTGTTTTGTATTTGCATATATATGCGTTGTTTCATGTTTAGGACATCCTTCCGAGAACAATTTTTGTTCCACGAGCCATCTATAAAGATATTTTGCCATGTATTCTTCCAATAAAGCTCCTTTTTCAGTCAAGAAACCAGCATTATGCTCCCATTTAGGAAACTCATGTGTAGAAGCGTATTGCAAATTGTCTGTCAAAGGCGTACGTATATTATGTCTACTTAACATTAGTACTTGTTTTAACTGGTCACCTTGGATTTGAACGATTAAAACGATAAGAACAGATAAAAAAACTTCACAATTTCGCGCCATTATATCAAACAAATACTATAAATATTGTCACTTTTATAAAAAGTATTTTATAATTCACAAACGCGGATTGAAATAAATCAATCTTCAAGCGACTAAATCGAGCGGTCTACTAAAAATTTAGTTTCATAACGTTGTTTCGTCACACTTCGGCTTAGAGTAATGGCAGATGTCTAATAATGTCTGTGCCTGTGACTAGACTTACACTGTAATGTGATTCAGCCTTATATTAATGTATTTTCGCTATTGTTTAAAACCGCTTGCGTCGGCAACTTTGCGATCAAGGTCTTCAACCTTCGCGCTTAGAAATGTCACCCAGTATCGTACTTGTTATTGTGTACTTATCTATGACTTATTGCGAAATGATTGTGGCGAATTACAGATAAAATAAACTTTCTAAGAATAGTGATCGTATATACCATTGTTTTGTCTACTTTGTAACCATGACCGAAAATAAATGCCTTTGTCAAAAACTCAGCTTTAGGCAATATGTATAATAATTTTAGCAGGTTTTCTTATAAAATTTTATATAGTTTTTCATTTCTTATCAAACTAATGATATAATTATTGTTTTGTTGCAATCAAGTTTCAGCTAATAATAACTAGTAACCGTTATATAGAGACATGTATAATACCCAAAGAATCACCAAAGTATTTCCGGCTTCGAACAAAGAGCGGCCACACTCATAGCTAGGGACACGATACCGAATGGAAAGTATCGATACTGTACTCATGAGAAGTATCGACACAAAAGTATCGAAACCTCAAAAGTATTAATAAATCAAAACATTGAAATACAGTTGTTTTTACCTCCTGAACCCCGATATCCTAATATTGGAGTAAAATATAGCCTCAGTGATAAGGTAGCTTCCTATAGGTGAAATAATTTTTAAATGAGTTGAGTATTTTATCCCTTATCCTATCAAAGTAGCAAATCCAATTTTACAAACTTACGAACCATAAAATCTTTGCTCTTTGCAATATCGATATAGATATTTGTTAAACAACAATAATAAAAACGCATTGTAAATACGTAACACGGGTTCAAATGATTTGTGTTTATTTATTTTATATACATTTTTATCATTATTTAGGCACCCACGCACATAATTAAAATTGAAGTTCCCATTCTTCTTCCTTACTATCGCTTAAAAATGAAAAGGAAAATTCAGATCTTGATATCCATTCCGATCACATTCGTGAGTTTAAGGTCAAACTCAAAAAGATATCACACCCTAATTTGCCATAACCTACGTTTTACTTTAAACAAAATAATTACTCACGTTGTTAATTTGTATTAGATTAATTACACATTACAACTCATTTTAATGATAATTTATTTAATTTTAATGACAAATCCGTTTTCAATGACAATTCGTATTTTAGTTTTCACAATTGTTGTATTTTATTTTAATTTTAATTTTGACAATAAATGTATTTTAATGTTTAAATTTTACTAGATGTTCTAAGCATGCTGTGATTACCTTATAATCATAAGAAAAGTTAAAAACAGTTAAAAATGAAATATTACACTACAGAATATTGTTGCTGTTACTTGTGTTGGTGATCCAATAAATAAATAAAAATAAAAGTTTATCGAGCCGTTTCGGCGATAACCGGTTTAGGGTTTTTGTTACATTACTTACAAAATAATCGTTTTAAAGGCACTGTTGTTGCAGGAATTGGTAAATATTTTCATGCCAACATGGATAATTTCGAGAAAACAATTTTCATATCTTCCAATCGTATTAAAGGATCTACGGAAAATGGTGAAACCTGTGCATATTAACGATGGCTTATTTCATCTTTTTTTTCAGACTGTAAAAAGACCTTATTGCTGTATTGATTCGTTCTTGAAAAAATCAAAAAAACCGGTACGATACTTGACTAAAAGTACTCGATGAGTAAAAGTATCGAACATGAAGTATCGAGTACAAAAGTATCGGTATCGAAAGGTAAAGTACTCGATACTACAAAGTATCGGCATCGAAAGGCAGAGTACTCAATACTACCAAGTATCCATACTTTTTTCATGTCCCTACTCATACGTGTCGAAATGATTAAATACTTTAATACATACTTTGCAACAGCAATACCAAGATTAAAATTAACCTTGAATGACAAAGGACTGCAAGATCTACACCCCAAGGTTAGCTGGTCAACAAGCAGCAACTAGTGCCAAATTTGTACAACAATGTTGACCCCAACTCGGTTCATCATCATTCTCATTATCTTCATCAGTCTCTCGATGTTCGCTGCTGGACATAGGCTTTCGTCCTGGATCTTCCGAATCCAGCATCCTCCCATTGTCTTCTTCAGGTCGTCAGACCACCTGATAGGAGGGCGACTTACGCTCCTTTCACCGAGACGATACCTCACCATCAAACGTTTTATATCTTCATTGATGGACACGGGCCACAATTTGGACTGGCCAAATGCGCGTTGACAATATTTTAGAATCAAATAAAACAAATTTAAGTAGTAGTATAGCCAATATAATTTCCGTATTATGAAAAGGTACAAATGCTAGCTATTTATAACTATTATACTGATGTCACATATAGCAATACTCAAGCAATAATATAAAGGTAAACAATTTTTTACCTACATTCTTTTAGTAGTAAATTTTGGACATGTACTTGTAAAAAAAAATATTTGTTGTACTATAACTACTTAACTGAGGAAGAATTATCACTAATATATATGTTTCTGGATAATAATTGCATTACTGTCTTGGTTTAAAATGCTATGCTGACCTAAACAATGCCAGGTATTTGATAGTTCATCAGGATACATGCAGTTTTGGGTTGCAGTCAGCATTTAATAATAATTGACCCACCCTAAGACATGTCAATTAAATCTCAAATTGAAGTTCTGCATAAGGTGACATTTGTGTATTGTTGCCATTCAAAAGAAATAAATCGGGACAGCCCAAATCTCAATGCATTTTTTCCAACATTTGCAATATTTACAACAAAAGTGTCTTCGACAAAAAAGGTTCATTTGAAGCCCAGCGCCAGTGGACAAACTTTGAAAGAATAATACAGTAAAGCCATTCTGCATGTTTTAATTTTGAAAGAGGTTTAGCATCTGACTATAACCAAGATGAGCAGTCATATAAATTGCAAGGATATGGAATGTTATTGTCAATATAATCACATAAAATTTATAGCATATCTTCATAAAGCATAGGTTCACATATATTCATATAAAGTTGACAAAAATCTTACAACATAACGATATTTGTTTTGGGTTATACACAAGTTAAACTCCTATTGAAAGACATTCTCCTGTTATCAAGGTTATTATCACCTCTGTTCCTCTCTCTGTTGTAATTAAAATTACAAATCAAAACATGGAATTCAACAACAAATAAAAGCTAATTTGAGTATTCATAACCAGTAGTTAAGGTTTTGCAAAAATACTTCATAAAACAAAACCAATGATTTAGAATATGAATTTGATGAAAATACAATTTTCTCATGAGTTGTGGAAATACTCATAACAGAAAAAATAACGAAAATCTATGGTTTACAGTGATGTGTAAATTAATAGACATATTTATTTACAATATAAGGTTATTGTAGTAAAATATGAAAATAAATAAATTACATATATGTAACAAATTAAGCATGGGCTACATAGTACTTCATTACAAACCTTGAATATCAATATTGAACAGAATATCAATATAGCACAGAATGCTGGTCAATATACACTACCCCCTGAGAACTGACTCAGAGAATGTTTCCATCACTTAATCCACCCTTAATAGTCATAATGTTAAAATTACTTATGCTGTATAAAATAAGTAAAGCACATTTAATAAACGAAAATAATAATAACTAGACATTACACCTATAATCCCTGAAGGGGTAGGCAGCAGAGTGTGGTATACTCTCACACTTAACCAGTTACATTTATGTCCCAACATGGAATACATCGTGAGCCTATTGCCAGACACCGGACACAGATCCAGACACTGAAGCACTATTAGAAATTTCTACTAGTAAATCTAAATTAGAAATATCCAATGATCCCAGGACCTCTCAGGCACACTTGCAAACACTAGACCAACGAGGCAGTCAATAATAATAATAAATGGATGAAATTCACACTCAACCATAAGCTATGAGGTAAATGAGGTGCTTTTTTTGTAATCATCATACACTTGATAAACATTCAAACATATGTGTATTTTTAAATATATTTCTAAATACTTGTACACATTTTACTCTTACACACAACAATTTGATACTCCATCTAAACTATTACTTGCACCTACTCTTCTCTCAATGTTAGCGGTGCCCCGACTGGACCATCCGTGATGTATATAAACTGCTTAAATGTCACATAAACATGATACTCTCAAGTGACATTTGATAAGTGTCATTGTCAGTTCTCAAGGGTGATATTGTCACATGCATATCAAACTTGAAGAAGTATCTCGCTGCTATTTGACATTAAATAGAGATATCATCTATTACCAATTAACATCAGGTGATCTATTTGCAAATAAAAAGAATCAAACCTCACAATCATAACGCCATAGGATTATTTGACTTCAGACAAACACCTATTATTGAAATCGGTTTGTATTACAATCAATCTCTCTACAACTGATTCCTGAATAGTTCTGATGCTTTTATGTTGTGGCTTTATCCAGTTGGGCGAGCTGATGAGCTAGTCTCTCCTCCCTGGCGCGCCTCGTCTGTCCCAAAGCACGCTTTTCTGCGAACTTCGCCACAAACGACTCTACTGGTAGATTTCCTGAAATGTATTTAGAGATAATATTATAGTATTTGTCCGTGAAAGCAGAAAATATTGGACAATATGTAAAAGGGTGTCTATGATGTAACTGTTTAAAAAAATTAATAAATGTCTAAAGTAAATGTGATGTTATCAAGATACTGTAAACAATATAATAGTTATAACAGTGATATCTATGTAATAAAAAGACAAAAATAAATAAGAATATATTGTTCGCAATCACAGGTAAACCCTCCTACCTCCAACTCATATTATTAATGTGTAGGGGTTGCAAGCTGGAATACGCCTGATTGAAACTAAATAATCTAAAAAAGAATGTTGCAATTGTAAGAAACTGCCCAAATCCAAGTGTTACACATCCGATTCCCTAAGAATTCAGATTAGCTAATGGGTGTGAAATTAGAAAACGTTGACTCATGAAGGAATAAGATGTCTCTAAAACTGATACACATGTACTTCGAATATAAATGATAAGTATAGAAGAACCATGTCAAATCCATAGGGCTATCGAAAGGTTTAGAGTGGTTAGGTCTGGTTCTTTATACCCATCCCATAAGGAATCTGGTGTGATGATATAATAGTAATAAATAACAGAAATGTTCAAAAAGAATTACCCATTAAAAACTCTTCGGCTATGAGCTCAGCATCCTCATCGGCTCTTAAAGCCGCTTGCTTCAAGCAATCACGTATACGATGAGGATCATATACTTCAGCCATTCTCTGGTGTTTCTTATGAAGCTCCTCATAGTTCATCTTCATCTGGACAATAACAGAAATCCGATCAATCACATCTGTCTTGAGGTCGTCCAGCATTTGCTGTTTGTTTATATTGTCTTGTGCGATTTTCTCGATGCTGTTCATCAACTCCTCA
Source organism: Croniades pieria auraria (assembly GCA_018248815.1). Lineage (NCBI taxonomy): Eukaryota > Metazoa > Arthropoda > Insecta > Lepidoptera > Hesperiidae > Croniades > Croniades pieria. The sequence continues at coordinate 10,972 of DWJK01002542.1, forward strand.
GTCTCCAATTCCAAATCAACTATTTGTGGATTGTTCTCAATCAGCTTATCCTGGAATTCATGAGGAACATGCATTTAAGTACTTCATATAACATTTTTTACACTTGAATATGCCAATGAGCATGGTAATGCAATAATATTTTAGAATATCTCCACACATACCCATTTAATCAGTAGACAGCATTAGTAGACATTAAGTAGACAGCTTACAAACTATAGATATAAATATATATTTGTATAGATATTTTTCTTCTATTTTACATCCACCCCTCAACATATGTTTGTCCTTATATCAAATAATGGTCCTTGATGGGAATCGAACCAATAACCTCCTAGAGCATTAGACATGTTGTAATAAACTTGGCAATTAATAATTGAACCAACAGGCAGACCAATATATATGATATAACTATCAAAACAATATATAATATCACATCAATATAATATATAATATCACTTGATTAACAACATGAACATTTCACACACCTGCAGGTCCGGGTTCTCTAGGATCTCTTGCAATTCCTCAATTGTTAAGTCACTCAACTCCGGGAACATAAACGACTGAGCACTAACATGTGATTGAGGACTTGTATCAGTTGACTTGTCTTCATGACTGATGTTCGGTAATGTCTTCTGGAACTCCCTGATGATGGCTTGGACCACTCTACCGAGGTCTGAGTGTATGGTGAAGTTCACCAGACCAGGAGCCCCAACCACCTGGTTAGAATTCTCAGCTATCCATGAATGTGGCACCACGGGGTTTACGAATATTGATGGCTTCTCGTTTGGGAATTCGGGAGACAGGATCACGTTTAAGCTCATATTCCGCCCGTCGGCCGCAAATTCTACTCTGTACTCATGTCCAGCCTTCAGTTCAATTACATTGTCGTTGAATATCTTCAGCGTGTCTATCTGTCGTTTCCTCAAATCCTGTTCCGTGTAATAGTTCCGAGGCAGCATTTTTAGAACACTAAAAATGTCAAAACAACTTTTTAAAACTCGTACTTGATTTTGAATAAATTCAAAAAATTTAAATTGTCATCATGATGTGACATTAAAAAGACGGTAATTTGTGCTATTTACAACGAAAATGTAATAATATACCTGTGATTTATTGTAGCTAAATAACAATAGAATATAATTCACGAATATAAACCAATATTTTACGAAATATTTATGCAACAAAATACAAGTAACGAACAAATCAATACAAATGGAATATATGCGTTTTCATTGGTAGTCAGTGTTACCGAATTTGAATTTTGCAATGCGAGCCAGCTTGTGATTGGATAAAATACGTTACTGTTATGTAATTCGTATCGTGTATTGGTTTATAAAAAAAAAAGGCATTTAATGCGTATATAAGTGTTGAAAACAAACTAACTTTGTGATTGTCAGTTGGTCAAATTACAACGTTCCGTTTTTAAATCTATGATGCTGCAATAAATGAAGTAAAATTTGATTCTTATTTAATACTATTTCATTACAATAGGTATTTCTTATAGTGTATATTACAACATATTCTCATATTATGTTTAACTAAGTTTGGTATTCGCGATTTGTCATTTTATTTATTCAAAGAATTTATAGATTTTCGGGGCCCAAAAAGTTAATTCTTTACACATCTAAGTTTTGTGTTTTAACAATTTAATATAACTATTGCATGTTTTGTTTTGAATTCATTTATAAATTATATACATATTTATGAATTTCAACTTCAGAGGTAGCAAATTAATGAATGTAATTTGGTCTGACAATGAGGCAATATTAAAGCACACTTAAAAAGCAATGCTTTCTAAACGCCTGATAATTATTTTAATGCAATGATGATTATAAGAAAAACTCAGAATAACAGAATGTCTTTTACGAATAATTTAAATAAAATTTGTCTTTATTAAAAAATGCATTCGTTTGGTAGGAATTTGTCAGCTCGGCTTCTTTTTACCTAGTGGTTACAATATGGCCCTAGTCGCAGACATTCATTTTATATATTTTTTGGATCCAATAGTATGTGATTGTGTTTGTGATTGTATGTGCGTATCGCGCTCAAATTTTTATTATTATGTTTTCATGCCAGTTCTTTTAAGCAATAAGAAGAGAATGCCGAGTGCTTAACACCTTTATCCTTATAGATTTGTAGTGCTTCTTCTATATTCATCACATTATATATGCACGCCGTTTTCGGAGAGTTCAGAATCAGCCAGTATCTAGCTGATACTATTTAGTTTAGAAAGATGATCTTTGACCTACTTCGGTAAAAAATTTATGAATCATTCGATCGTAAACATATTACAAATCGTAGCTTTTATGTCCGTATATGCTCTAGTAAATGAGACATAAATCTGTTAAATAAATTATTAGCTTTTGCGTCAAACGAATCGTATACCTATTGAAGATATTAATTTAGTAGCTGATTTGGAAACAGTAAAACGGTAGGTAAGTGAATATAAAATGTCATTTATTTTATTACAGATGAAGAAAAATATATGTTTAATTTAAGAAGAACTATTAAAATATTAATCCCGTTTAAAAAAAGTACCATTTTGTACGAACGAGTCCACATTGTTTTAGCCCTTTTTTGTTTACTTGGAGTTTTTCTTTTGTATATTCCAGATTGTCTAATTTTTGGGTTCGGATTTTCGGACGTTCGGATTCAGTTTCATATTTTTATGATAAGCAGGAGTGTTTATTGCTTGCAGTTGTAAAATATATATACATAACTATGAGCTCAGGCATATATACATACCTACGTTTATCATCTGTCTGATTACAATAGCAAAGGATTTCTTAGTCCAGGATCAGACATTCAAGTGAAAAGTTATGAGAAGACAAGATAAGTTAGTAAAAAGAGAACCATATAATATTCTATTCTATATATGTATAAGCAACAAGACGACAATTTACATAACATAGACTCCTGTTTGATCGATGCCCAATGGAGTACAGTTTTAGAACGATATACAACGATAACACAAGAAAAAATCTATAACGCGTGTAAAGTTTGTCAGCTCGTACTAACCAGCATGGCAGACTATGACCGACTCATTTTAAGAGACCCGTGTTTCAACAGTGGAATGATAAAAGGCTCGAAAATACAAAGTTTGTGGTGTTCCATCCGGTTCACTTGTACAATAAAAGTCACAATTTCAGTTCCTCGGGAGTAGCAATCCGTCTGTAACCGATTCGAATAGGACCGATAGTAGTAAGACAGATAATACTTACTAATTAAATGCTCTCATACTAACTAATAGTCCTATTTCAACAGTACTGTTCTGGATAAGACGCTGATACTATTTTTTTGCTATTACTGGTAGTTGCCATTCATGAGTATTAGCAGTTCGTTTGTTTCTCTTCTTATATTAAAAAAAAATGCATATATGCATGTCTATTTAATATCGATGTCATAAAAAATAGCATCACGCCTGTATTTCCTGAAGGGGCAGGCAGCGGAGTGTAGTACACTCCTACGTTTCACCAGTGACATTTACGTCCCACCT
>DWJK01002543.1:0-14466 GCA_018248815.1 Croniades pieria auraria
GCACGGGCTTCTCCCGTGAGTCCCACATAACCACTGCGAGCGGTCGCAGTGGTATGCATGAGCATTCACCACCTCCCACCCGTACGGAGGGTAGCCCTTTTTTCAACTTGTCTGGGCGCAAAAAAAAAAAAAAAGAATCAGTCTCATGTCCATTAAGATATTTTGTACTCGTCTGCAGTTAAAATGGCTGTTAAACTTTGTAATAATACAATAGTCACTTCCAGTTTATAACATCATCGGCTATATCCTCGCGTTCTTCAATTTCTCCACTAAGTATGCGGGTCGCGGGAGCGTGGACCAATTTCTTTGAATGATTACCCTTGCGGTTTTTGGGCGACATGGCGCTCAGGCCGCGGAGATATGGAATTTCTGGTGCTTGTCCTGGACGTGTGTCATTCTTTGCCATGTGTTGTGCAAAATTCCCTTATTGTCCCTGCGAAATATATTTCGTTATTGCCGTAATATATTCGCAGTGAGTTTGTTGTAGCGCTGTTTAATTTATTGACCTGTTTTATTGTATATGAAATTTTTTATATTGGGTACTACATAATAAGTATGATTTACAAAATATTATATTATATGTGATTTTTCATATTATGTTTTATATTTTATCAGTGTTTTACATTTTTATATTCTTGCAACAGAAATGCGCTCGGGTCGGTAACCCGTTTTGCAATAGATGAATATAAGAACGGAATTATTTATTTAATAAGTAATTTGCAAACATGAAATAACTTTTCATTTTGCATAATTTTTTTTAAACTGATTATATACGTAACTTTTTTAAAATTTTTCATTCTTAATTCATTTATTTAGGACTTTCATAAGGAAAAAAAGGTTCTAAGGCTTTTTGTATGTACAATTAAAACTGCAGCAGAAGCCAAAAGAGGCTGAATATTTTAACGATGTGCGGTCGTTGGCGTGTGTAGACCGACACTGTTCAATATTCATCATGTTCATGTCCTTTGACGCTTTTGTCAGTCCGACGTCGCCTAAGGATGGTCTATAGACTGATCGATGTTTCGATTTATTACGTAATGGAAATTGAAGAAATCATTATTTGTTAAGAAATTAAAATTTATAACGCAGAATCAGTGTGTCTGAATAAAAAAAAATTGGATACACATATAATTTTTTTTTAAATTCAAATACAGATCTTTATAAAGCTTAAGCAGCTTTCTAGCTACTATACCTATAGTTCTTTATATTTCACATATTTTTGTAAAAAGAATTTTATATGGAACTTTGTACCGAACATGTAATATTCTTTATTAAACGTGTATTTATTCGTAGTCCGTGATACGAGTATATTCTGTGAACTAATTTGATGACATTTTATGACACAAGAAGCGAGACTCGTAAACCTCACGTACTTTATTCAGACACAAAGGAAAATAGAAAGTTGGTAGAAAACAGAATCCCACGAATAGTGTTTAAATCTAAATCTACGTACATAAAGAGTATTGAGCTGGGCATATCTGCCGAAGAGCCGACAAGCGGTGGAGTAGGCATGTTCTGGAGTGGAGACCGCGGCTCGGCAAACGTAGTGTAGGACGCCCTCCGGCCCGTTGGGAGGACGATCTGCGAAAGGCTGCAGGCAGATGCTGGATACGACAAGCCGAGAACAGGGCGCGATAGCGCTCATTGGGGATAGCGCTCATTGGAGGCCTATGTCCAGCAGTGGACTGAGATAGGCTGATGATAATGATGATGATAGTCGTATATGTGACAATAATGTACGGTATACTTACACATAAACATATGTAGAACCATTGTCTCGCCTATATCCCTTGGAGGCAGGCAGGGAGTAAGCGCTTAAATAAAATAGAGAGGTGTAAAAATGCGATGCGGTATACCGACCGAGTGTTAAGGTATACTATTTCTACCTATTGTATTAAACTCGCAGCGCCACTGGGATTTTAATTAACGTTTTCAACCCGATTTCATGAACTAAAATTTAATTATGAACGTTCGAAGTCTCGGTGTGGCTAAGCGTATCGAAAGTTAATTTGAAAATGGCCCGTGTTTTGTTCTAATGTATTAAGTACGATAACGCCAAATGAGTTTAGTGGCGTGCTATTCGAGAGGCCTATGTCCAGCAGTAGACGAAGAACTGACAATGACGGTGATAATGCTAAATGATAAACGTGACATCACGCTTGTAATTCCCGAAGGGGGTAGGCGGAGTGATGTAGTAGACTCCCAAATGCTATGCTATGAAGAGCGCAGCAAATGATGTAGTGTCACAATTGGCCACTGCCGCCATAGATTTTTGCAACTGTGGTGTCGATTTAGCTTTACCGTTAGACTCGGATTTAATTTCTCAATGAGACGAGAAAAAGCCATACATTGATTTAAAGCAGATATATTATTTTTTCGAATTTATTAAAACGATTTAAACTTCGCGAACTGTCCGTTTAAAATATCTTTAGAAATAATAACGTGGAATTTAAACAGCTAGTGAACATGTGTATTTTATAATTATTATTAACTTTTACGAGCGTCATGAAATCATAACAATGTGGTCAGCCACCGCAATGTTAAAACACATAAATTTTCTTTAATTGGCGCAAACAGTAAAATAAATAGATGCGCTGCGTCAAAACTGATTAAACAACGGAATGAATGGTATTGTAATTAAATTCGCAACTCTCCTGCATAGTGGTCTGCCACAGCGGCAACTGGGGAGCGAAATTACTGATATATACTCGCAGGAAAAGATATTTGGACTCAAAACTACTCGTAGGCGAAGTTACTCGTACTCGAAAATATTCGTAACATCACGTCTATAATCCCGGAAGAGGTAGGCAGAGGAGTGAGCCTATTACCATACACCAGGCACAATTCTATACTCAGTCCCTACTAGAAATTCTAAATTAGAAAAATCCAATATTACTCGACGCGACTCGATTGGCAGTCGCGATCGCAACCACTTGACCAACGAGGAAATGAAGCAGGCAAAAATATTCGTATTCAAAAATACTTGTATTCAAAGACAGTCATACTCATGGATACTCACAACCTAAAACACTCATACAAAGAAGTATTCGTACGCAAAGATGGTATCCGTCTCGAATAATATAAAGTTCGGTTCCACAATTTTATAATATTTCCGCATTTATAGCATTAAATTTCTTTCACGAACTGTATTAGTTTTGTGTTTCAACGAATTATCTCATAGATCTGACTGGATAACGAAAATCAGCTGTTATGGTAGGCGCTGTTAATATCTGTAGAAGTGGCAGCGTTTTAAAAACAATGGTTACGTTAATAATGATTATATCATCTTGAAACAAATTGATACACATCCGATCTCAAACTAAGCAGAGCCGTTACTAAACTGGCCGAATTACTTAATACATTTATAAACAGCAGTTATTTATGCAATTTAACAACCAGTCTTCGAAAAGAAACTGCGTTTCATCACTAAAATATTTTTCTTAAACGAGAACTAAACCCACGACCACTGTCCAGCTGTCACGGCCACTGACCACGGAACCAACAGTCAAATATACATACATATACTGTGCGGCGGTTAGTAATTAACTACACATTTTCAAACGAAATTCATATCAAAGCCACAGCCACAATATAATATAAATGCCAAAAAGTGGTAAACATATAAGTTTATTTTTTGGTTGGAGTAACTGTATTAACATTTCAGTGCGAAACACAAATAAAACTTGTTAGATACTGTTTCATGCGGTCTATATCTAGCAGTAACAACGTTGCGCGGCCTTTATCTAACAGTAATAGCGGTGCGTGGTCCGCATCTATCAGTAATAACGGTGCGCGATTTGCATCTACCGGTCATAGTGGTGCTCGGTCTTTTTCTAGCAGTCATAGCGGTGAGCGGTCTTTATCTAACAGTCTGCATCTATCAATCATAGCAGTGCGCGGTCTATATCTAACTTTAGAAACTTTTTTAACCGCACTGCCTGTACAATACAATACAATGGCAATTCAAACGTAATTAACGTATGACGAATGTATCTCGCATATAACACTGCCCATTGTATGTATTCAGCTCTGTTGACCCAATAAACGTTTATCGCATACGATACTGCGGCATGTCAACTGCGAATTGTCTACATTATAGATATGCTAAACAGCTTATCTATCTGATTAGGATTAAGTTATAATACATTTATAGTTGACAGGGTTAAGGCATAGTCTGCCACGCTGGCCAAGTGCGGCTTGGCAGGTTTCACACACCTTGGAATTATTCTTTTTATAAATTCTAAGGAGTGCAGTTTTCCTTCACCGTTACCAAGTGATATTTAAACTTAAAACGCACTTTTGTAAAGAGGTGCGCGCCATGAATTTGAACCCAGCACCCCTGGAGCGAGAGGCTGAATTCTTAACCACTAGGCGATCACTGCTTTTTTTTACATTTACACTTACTTGACTTCTATTTGTCTTTTTAAATACCGACGTGAAACTTATAAAGTAACGGACTCATTTAAGTAATCAAATTATCCTAACTGTAAACTTAAAATAGGACTTAGAATAAGCTTCGCTCTAAAGTTCGGGAGCCTTTTAAATATTTACTAAATATAAAAGAGGAAAAGTTTAAGGCTTGGGATTGAAAATTGTTTTCCTAGATCTCTTTTTTGCAGACGGGTTATATATAGATGTGCTAATAATACGATGTGACCTAAAGTATGTTTGTTCATTGTTCACCTACGTAGATATGACTAATCCTAAAAATGAAGGTCTGGTTATAATCTACTCCTAAAAATACTCCTGAAAGTGAAGGTCAGGTTATAATCATAAAGTTCAACAGATATTAAATTTTTTATTAAGACAAAATTAAACATCCCTCGCGTTGCGATGAATATATAGATCACGAGGAAATCTACACATCTTAGAAATATCCAGATTATTCTCTTAGGAGTTTGAATACTACTTACGCAGCGTGATAGACAGTGGCCTTCTATTACTACAGAGACGTTTATGCCATAGCGGACCAATAGCATATTTTGACATTTTTCAGGACCAGAGTCAAGTGACACATCGTCCACTAAGAAAAATATACTAAAATATACCACTAAAAAATGTTTAATTTTTCATGTAAACATACCGAAATTGTTAGTTCTGTTTGCCTTAAAACATTTGTGTACTAATACATAAGTATAATGAATTTTGATCACATTTAAGACATCATTAATATCTTGCTCCGCGTCCACAGAGTAAACTGAGCAATATCCACGCACAGCGTCTTCGTGAGAATTCTCAGAACGTTACAGATTAAAGAATAATCCTCGACTTACAACAAATAGTAATTCATTTCAAAGCGTGACGGTAGAAACGCGAGGTTGGCGTAATTTCGGGCAACATTGTTTATCCAGTGGAAGTATGTCCGGGCAGTCTATTCCACGGGGCCCGGGGATTTGCTTTTAATAAAAATTTTACGTCGACATGAAGCCGTTGTGAAGTTCCAAATTAATTTAGGCCGGTTTTGAAAACTCAATTTTCTGTTTATTTTATCCGCCAATATTTACTGAATATCAATTATCCGATGTGGCCATGCCGTCGCTCCATCAATCTCTTGCTGCCCTTTCAAACAGTCTTCCAGTTATTATTCATGTCCCGTTTCCCTCATAATACTTTGCTCATGGCTATTTATTGAGTACTGGTAATATTTTTTCGGAGTATATTATTAATATTTCACCGAAACTTAGAAAAGTATGGTCTTATGAATTAAATGTTAGGTTACGAAGGTGTAGGTAAAAATCATGCTGACCTCTAGAATGTTCTGCAAGGTGAGCGAAGTCTGCCGAGATGGACAATAGCGACTGCGCCTGATCATTTGCCACTTTTTTATTTAAAAACATCGGATATAACAGAACATTGATAATAGTTGAAAATATTCTTAGCAGCTGATTAAAATTTAAACATATTTAATTTAAATGTATTTAATTATTTAACATCATCATCAGCCTAAGCCCGTGATGAGGGCTCTCCAATAGCACGCCACTGAGTTCCATATTCGGCTCTTCGCATCCAACCGCTGCCAGCCATTCCTCCTAGCTGAAAGGCCTCCTACTCTATGTGATAAAATATCGTAATTAACCTACCATAGTAAACATTTAAAAAAATCATGCACAGTAGATATTTTTAACCCCAGTGGAGCTCAGGTTCAAACATTTCGTCACAAATTAAAGTTAATAAAAATGTAAACGTGGAGACTTAAAAAGGAAACCGTGCAACTCGCCGTGCGTTTTGTAGACGCTGTGACAAGTACCTAAGACCGAACAATTTACCCCTACTCATTCTGGGTGCATTAAATTCTCTCATTCTTTACGAGGGCTGTAATAAAATGTAGCTAACCGCTCGTTAGCATCTCCGGGAACTTCTCTTCTGGAAGGTTTTTAATCGGTGTCGAATAGGGAAGAAACCTGTAGTCTTTTTATATGATTATATATTGATGGACTTATCAGAGGGATTAATATTGCCACCTTCATGCATTCGAGTTCTCATACGTAAACCAGTTCGTGTCGAAAAGTCAAAACATGTCTATTTACAACAAAAAAACAAGTAGACATGTACACTTCTATGTAGTAAATATATAGAAAAGTGACATTTATGGACATCACAATGCATAGCAAATTAAACGGTAGACTTATTTTTCTTAAAGAAAAAAGACCAACAACGTATGAAGAATATATAAAGAGATATTATACAGAAAAACTAACCAGCTTTCTGAAGATAGATGCTTAGATCTTAAAAACGTGATAATAAATTAAAATAATAGTAAAAAAACTTGTATGTATAGCAGTATGTAAATGCAGGGATAGCCTAGCCTAGTGATTAAGAATTCAGCCTTTCGCTCCGGGGGTACTGGGTTCAAATCCATGACGCGAACCTCTTTATAAAAGTTTGTTTTTAAGTTTAAATGTCACTTGCTAACAGTAAAAGAAACCTGCATACCCTAGAATTTTTTTTTTTTTTAAATCTAAGGTGTGTGAACTCTGCCTGTGTGAGTGTGTCTGTGGCAGACTGTCTTAACCGTCTGAATATGAGAGGAAACTCATATTCCAACAGTGGAAGGACAAATGGATCGATTATTTTTTAAAACATGACAAGATTTCCACCTGTTCACTTTTCGACCCATAACAATTCATTACACTACTCAAGTTATGTGTTATGAAAGTTAAAATGTGTGTTCAAAAAGCAAAGTACGAAGCCCAAGTGGCAGGGTTGAGCGGTAAGTGCTCCAGTTCGCAAGTGGGGCAACTAGTACTTAGAAGGTGTGGGCGTAAGTAAACCCAGCTCCACTGAGCTCGGGAATGAGCGATTAGATTAATAATACCTAGATAAACTCGCTCGATTAATCGGATATGAGAGAACTATTAAAAAGATATATTTTTTATGTATTAACGGTAAGATGAATGTGGAAGCTGCACGGCCGGTCTGCTAGGATAGAGATATTACGCACTCCGGACTCTCCGCTTATCCCGTAACGGACTAGGCGTGAAGATATCTGTGTATCTATTTTTTATATTTGCTCATCATCTTGGAAGATTTAACACGCCTTAAACAGTATTTTAAAAAACTATTAAGTTGCGCGGCTTTAATCGCTTATCTTTCAGTGTTATAGAATTGGTTATTAAAATCATATAAAAATTCGTTGATCGCACCCAATCATATGAACTGAATCTTAGTATATTTGTGAACGCGTCCTTCGTACGTACCGTTGGGAATAAATTACGTCACAACAATTAATTAGGTACATGTTCAAACAAAGAGCATAGACTTAGACTTGTTCAACACCAGCGACTCTCGCCTAAAAAAAGTTATGTCTGAGAAGTTTTTTAATTTTTTTAATTTTTTATTTATTATAACCGATGTCTAAGAAATGTTCAATCATTCAGTTTACTTGTAAGAGCAGTTAATATATTAAGTTATATGTGAAAACTTGTAATTGGACCTCACTTAATGTTACATTTATGTTACTGGAATTTTTAGCTGTAAGTTTTCCGAACATTATAAAATAAAAAAAACACGAATAGACACGGTGTGTGCTTATCGAAGGGCGACGGTACTGCGACGGTCAAACGTGCGGGGACGTCGCACGTCTGCCGTGGGGAACGCGGTGTTCTCGTCCTCGCCGGCGGGGACGGTACGGGTATACGTGGTGGTGGTATAGTATCTGGGAGGGTGAAGAGTCCTCCGGAGGAGCCTCAACGTCGCCAGTACGGCCGTATTTATAGACACTGATGCACGTGCAATTGTTTCCGTATACAGGTTCTTAAAACTTACAATAGGATAAGCAAATATTGCTTTTAACTAATAATTTCACTTCACGAAGTACTTAATTAATGATTAATAAATTAATTTTCAGAATAATGATTAAATAAATATTTTTAATAATAGGTGAATTTTTGTATTTGCGCCGATATATACAATACGATTTTCAATAACGATTTAGCTGAAATACTTGGGTCGCCCTTTCAGTAAGTAACTTTCGACTGAACAATAATCGATTTATTTCTAAAGGGTTATGTCATAATCCCTATTTAATTACATTCTTGCAGTCACTCTATCTGGAAGAACATTTTCAATATAAGTTACATTAAATTCCAACACGGGCGGAGTTGTACAGAACAGGTAGCGTGGAATAAAAACTTTTGTTTGGCAAATATTGCTGGGTGTTGCGGCTTTTCGGGGCTCTATCCTTCGCATCGATACATTCGGACGATTAGTTCAGATAACCTTTGCTGGCGTTAATTTCTTACCAGAAACGTCAAACACACATACTAAATTCATATTTCGTAGCAAGCAGATAATCCGTTATATTTTAGTACTAAATAGGAATAAAAAGATTTTAGTACTGAATACGAATATAAAGATATTTTAGTATCTACTAAATAGGACACTGCAAAGCTATTAGTTAAGTTCTCTAGCGAGATCTCCCACAGGTGACTCACCATGTCACACAAGCTAGAACTAAATAGCAATGTCAATATTGGAGATGTTCGCTGCACCTGCTCTGCCTGCGCTTATCTTAAAGAACTTTAAGGGGCATTATTTTAAGCTTATTAAGATTATCGCATCGCTCTATTTAGTTATATTATTATTACATACATACCTATCTTCACGCCAAGTCCCTTACGGGGTAGGCAGAGAGCACGGAGTGCCAAATATCCCTATACTTGCATACCTGTAAATACCTATTATTGTTCCATTATTAAATGTGTTTGTAAAGTGTAAAGGGTCACATTAAGGAACATTATTGTGTCATGAGAGAGGAAAGCGAAGAGATGGGAAGAGTACAATTAACATATCCTTTATATCTTTATTAAGTTCAAAGACTCACTCAAACTCCTTTTATCGTTCCACATGAGGACATGAGACTCTTCTTTTATTAATAACACTTCACACGGCTGAGATTACTTAATGACGAATTCTAAGGAGTGCGTGTTCCATGGCAATATATCCCTTACAGTACAGTAATATTTAGTAGTAAAATCCACATAATTTTTAGTAAAGTGAGAGTTGCACGCCTAAATTGGAAACCAGGATCCTGGAGTGGAAGTCTAAGGCACTAGAGTATTTAAAGCAATACAGATTTATCTTTTTATATTCCTATGCTTTTATCACATCTGCATACACCCTTTATTACTTACTATTAAACATATTTCCGACTCAAATTTCTGGCCAAACTTTACGGCAGTATTTTTCCGGTGTTTAAGTTACACAAACGATGTGTAAGTTACACAAACGATGTGTAAGTTACACAAATGATGTGTAAGTTACACAAATGTGTAACGTTGACCAATCTTTCCGCATGTGTGTCACGACTACGTTCGAAAATGGAACTTTTTAAATTTTAAACGAGATCTGTTCGGAGCCGCACCTCTTCGTATCACTGTTCGCTATGAAGTTCAAAATTAAATATATGCTGTACAGGTAATGGAATCAATTATAACTTAGTATGTGTTAAATGAAATCGTACCCCATAAGTTAACGCGGATCGCGATCATTATACGGATGTAAGACAGATGCTCTGTGTGAAAGTAAAAGAAAAGTAACATCACGGCTGCAATCCCTGAAAAGGTAGGCAAATGACTGTAGTACACTCCCACGTTTCACCAGCTACGTTTAACGTTCTAGCATGGAATAGGTAACGAGTTTACTGCCAATTGTTGTGTGAATATTGGTGTAAATACGAGAAAGAGCATGCTCCGATGTTTCAAACATGTAGAGAGAATGCTAAATGAAAGAATGATAAATATTTATACAATGCCATTGGATGCAGATGCTGAGGGAGCGCAATACTGTGTTACCCAAACGTGTCCGATACTGTCTGGACGGGGAAGTCAAAGTTCTCGTTATCGACTACTCGACAACACTCGACTATAAAGATTTAGTCCTACCTCGTAAGGGGTAGACAGAGAGAACTGAATGCTAGTCGTCTTTATCTTTACAGATTTTACGTTCCTCTACGTTGGTTTACTCTTTTTATACACACATGTCGGTTTCAAAATACTGTACAGCACACTACAGTACAGTTCACTATGTATCTATGTTCTTCGCGCAATGTCTAAAGTCACTCTATTTAAGTGAAAATAAAATATATATAAAGATGTCTTAGAATTCTCCGGAGCGATGCGGCAGTCGATATGAAGCCTGGCTCCGAGCCAAATCGCCGTGCCCACAAATATCAATTGATGCACAATACTGTGACTTAACATTGACACTTTCATACTGAATTTCAAATTCAGCCTGCAGTTCGGAAGATCATGTGTGAACAAAGCTACAGAATTTTGGTTGAAAAGAATTTCCTTTTTAAGTCTAAGGAGTGATTGCCAAGGTCGCCACGAAGGTCATTTCCTTATAAAAGTCTTTTACATATTGTATTTATTAGTTTTTAAGATGGAAGATACGTAATGTTAATGACATGAGAATGAAACAGTGCATGAACGTTGCCGGAATTCCTCAAGACGCCAAAAGACCTTCCATTAATGGAATAGTCATTAAGTCGTTCAATTAATTAACTGAATTCAAACAGTCTTAAGTTCTATTCGGGCCTCTAACATTAAATGGAGGGGGAAACGTATTATACATAGGTATGTATATTACTTTTAATATATTTCAGTTAGCGTATAACATTTCTTCTAAATTATTACTTGTATCCACAACTCATTATGATTTATTCAATAATAAAAAAAACACAACAAATCATATTTTCATTGCAGGTATTGTAGGTACACACACATTGTAGGTATATTAGTACAAGATTATGGTAGATTTTGTATCCAACTAATTATATTTCATGCAATAATAATAAAAATAAAGTACGACAATATATATAAAACAAAACGTAACATTACGCTTGTAATCCCAGAAGGGGTAGGCAGGAGAGTGTAGTACACTCCCATGTTTCACCAGTTACGTTTAAGTCCCATGGAATAGGTGGTGAGCCTATTGTGTTATACCGGGTACTGATCCAGACTCCGAGTCACAACTAGAAATTCTAAATTAAAATATTCCCATAGTACCCGAACCAGGATTTGAACCCGGGACCTCCCGTTCGGCACTCGCGTTTGCAAACACTCTACCAATGCGGCAGTCAACAATATATCAACTTAAAAACGGTATAGCAAGGCCGCTTGAATATTATTACGCCTACGCAGTAAATTA
This sequence comes from Croniades pieria auraria, assembly GCA_018248815.1. Classification (NCBI taxonomy): domain Eukaryota; kingdom Metazoa; phylum Arthropoda; class Insecta; order Lepidoptera; family Hesperiidae; genus Croniades; species Croniades pieria. Next base: position 11,650 of record DWJK01002543.1, read on the forward strand.
AACATCACAAATTGAATTAAGAAACCTTATTTGATTAAGACCTCATGTCATGTACTTTAGCTTGGAGTTTGTAATTGCAAATTATATTATTCATATGACAACACTAGCTTGCGTTGGCGGTTATTGCGTTGTGAATTAATTTTTAAGTGTATTTAGTAATGTTTCGTAACAATAGATGGCGTTGGATGCCAAAGATTGGTATACTCGCTTTTGTGGGAGATTTAACTGCGGCTCATGTTTTTTACCTAATAAAATCCTTTCGAAATGTTCTTCTTCTGTGATTCTTGCTTTTAATCAACAAAATGATTCACGTAAAGTGTATCCCAAAAAATTAATACTTAACAAACAAAAACAACGTTCCTTATCGATGAATTGTGTGGATCGTTTACTTCAAGTTGAGTTTCTCGATTGCTTGATGTGTGAGCCGCTCGACATAAGTTCTATTGTTCTTTGATTATCATCCCTGGTCTCATTCGAGGAGTTAAACTAACTCATACACTTAGTTGGTGGCAGAGAATCACGGTAGTCAATTAAATCTGATAACACTCTGGATTTCCAGGATTAAAGGATCGTCTCAAAGGATAGACGGACCGAGTGTAGTTATATATTGAAATTGGCGGGAAAGGTAAAATAGTAATTGTCCCTGTTTATTTCAGTTTATGATTTTGTGTACGGTCCTTTTTTAATAAAATGATTTACGTTACATTAAATGTAACTATATTGCTTTATTACTCGTTTAGAAAAAAATAAATTATTAACAGCTGATTGATGAAAATGATTGACAATCGATTAACAGATTGGTCAGTTAAGATTAACGTTACATTTTAATATATTTAAACATTCTGACGGTGAATTTTGTAAGCATTTATAATCGGGTGGATTAAAAAACATCTGGGACCCGAATTTTTCAGGTCACACTCATGCCTGGACTATTTTGTTCTAAAAATATTGGTCGCAGGTGTTTCCCGCCAGCAGAGGTCGGATACAAAAAGATTTAACTTTTATGAAATTTCAGTAACATTTTCCTTTCTCAATGATATACTTATTATATTAGTGGAAAAGATAATTTAATTTTATATTAACTTTATAAATTCCGGTGTAATTTTTTAGTCTATTACATTTACATGTGAAAACCGATGTCATTATTTTACTGAAATTGATTATGGAAACAGTTAACTAGTAAAACATGGGAGTGTGCCTCACTCTGCCTACCACTTCGGGTATTACAGACATGGTGTTATGTTGTAATAAAAGAAATTTATTTAGTTTTATGACACATTAGTGTAAGTCGCTCGTCGCGTCATGTCCTCGTCATTGTCACTACACTTAGAATCCTAGTCACCGTCAAGGGGTCTCAACGCCACAACGGGAATAGGCTTGACAATGTGACATTGGTTCCCTGAAAACGGGGTGCATCATTCCTGTATTCCACTAATGCTTATGATATATATTTGTAGAAATATTTATTTCAAAGTCATTACTGTCAGTCAAATATTTACTAGCAGACAGTGCAAAAATTATATTGATGGTTTCCTACGATGCGGTTTACAAAATTCTGAATATGTCAAAAAATCTTATTATTATTATTACATAATGCCAAATATTTCTATCAACGTAATGTCAATAAGAACAGAACATCAATTTTCACAAAATTATACCATTTTACTATTGAATGTTTCGTGAGTATTTATACACATGATTAATATGTACCGGTTTCTCTCACGTACGTTTTTCGGGATGGCCCGACTAGTTTTGGACCTGTACGAGGTCCTTCCGCCGCTTGCAGCGAGGTCACGACGGAGACTGAATCAGAATTTAATCAGAAACAGGTCACTTCTAAAATTCAACAATTAAAGTTGCTTATTTTCATAATCATATACAATAAACAATACATATTCACAAAACCATTACGTTTTAGGTAAATGCACGCAGTCATTTCCACCGCAAACCAGCGACTGTCCGCATTCGCTAACTAAATGCTATTCATTTGCTAGTTTCGTACGAAACTCTGTCACGTTCGCGCCATAACTCAGACTTAGAACCTAATTTGATCGTTTAAGTTTATATTGGCACTCTGGGTAAGACTTCAGATAAATGATAGGGTGCAATACAGCCTGGAAGATGTATACCAGACTGTGTCATTAAGTTTTAATGCATATCTAGTTTGGATTCCTGTGAAACTGTCCAACGAACAGATTTTACATCGGAAGCAGTACGGGCTTAAACAATCAGGACTTAGAATATCAGACCCTGTATTTTTTCGACTATTAATATAACTTCACACCTACCAAATGGCAATAACCTCATGTTTAAAACTACCACGTATCATACAACGAAGGAAGATCTTACGCTTTCAGTCAGAAACGAGTGAATATACTCGTACATAGAAAATATATCTTCATGGTTCTACCGCGTTTTATCTTCGTTATTTAAATACCCGTAGATCAAATTCCGAAGTTTTTAGAATAATCCAGCCGTATCAAATGTTGGTGTATGATTTCATTCAGCAGAGTTTGACTTGTGAATTAGTAAGGCTTTCTTATAAGTTAATTGATCAGCGAAATTAATTAAAGCCAGCGAATGATAGCTGGAGTTAAAGAGTTGCCAATTTAACTTTGCAACAAAGTTTATGTACTTTTCATCTATTTACCAATCACATTGACTCGCGCTTTTGAGGTTTCTTTGGATATTTCGTGATTTGTGAGTGTTCGTTTGTCAATAATTGGTTTGACCTTTCCACTCCAAGGCTGTTTTTGTTTTTATTCCACCAGCTCCACGCTAAAAATTTTCCGCAAGAAGAAGTATGACACCATGTCG
>DWJK01002544.1:0-14464 GCA_018248815.1 Croniades pieria auraria
GTATCCGATCCGGGATCTGAACCCAGGACCTCCCAATCGGCAGTTGCGCTTGCAACCACTCGACCAACGAGGCAGTCAATTGTGTTATGGTATCCATAAGTTTGATAAACTCTGGATATATATATATGTAGATACTTCTGCACACAAACACTTCTGCTCATCATACAAATATTTGTCCTGCTCGGGAATTGAACCAGTCAGGTTCACTAGATACTGTACCTATAAGTCAGTTAAATTCTTACATTAACTGAAATTATAATACTATCTGTGAATCTTTTTAACATATTGTTTTATCTTCCAGGTAGGCGGTGTCCTGGTGATGCCGCTGAAGGACTCGCTGCTGCAGATGCGGCGGGTGGACGTCGACCAGTGGGTGTCGCGCAATCTGCTCACCGTGTCGTTTGCCACGTTGCGGGTGCCGCACAAGGAAGACCTTCTCAACTGTGTTAAACTTGGTACGTAACGTGACAGACGCAGGCCACCTCCCATCATGTGGCTATGTTTAGTCCATTGATCACGTTATACATAGGATTGAATTTGAAGTTTCCCTGCAACCTATATAGTATGTCTTTGGCAGCTTAAAAGATCATCTTAGAAGTATTCATTCTAATCCATCTTCCACTGCCGAAGATAATACAATAATGTGAATTAAGAATGGTTGTGGATGGGTGTTATTTCCTTCAATATAAAGAGTTTTGTGGCGTTCACTGTTCATATAACACTTTTTTCTTACGTCAGTAATAAGATTGAAAATTTTACTGCTTAAGAGTAAGATAACTATCATGGCCGTTTATTTCAAAATGTCTAATAAATTGATATAATTATGTATTTAAGGAATTTCAAGTTAGCTTATGTAACGGCTAGATCAATAAAACACGCAGAAATCAACGTGGCATCAGCGAGGTACGTGCTTCTCCCCTCGCATACCAATGCCTACCGCTCTCGTCTTCGACGCGTCAATAGGTCGTCATTACGAAACCATAGCGGGGCGTTCAGTGAACTCGTGCGATGTACAGTAGTAACCGACGTGTCTAAGAGATAGTTCGTCGTACGCAGAAGAGCAGACGCCGCCGCGGCTGCAGGCGCTGGCGCGCGGCGCCGTGCGCGCGGCCATGCGGCGCGGCGTGCTGCGGCGCGCGCCCGAGCTGCGCGAGCCCGCGCCGCGCCGCGCGCCGCCCGCCGCGTGCCCGCGCCGCATCTGCATCCCCATCGAACCCGGCGGCGCCGTCGGTCAGTTAGGCGCATGCTCGCTTCCTTCCGACTAAAGTTTCGTAGTCAGTTACAAAAACAGATTGTTTTTCATTGTTTCTTAATTCGTTATAGAAAAGGTATTGTTTCCTCTTTCGTAACTGTTCTTAATTGGTTGATCAAGTTTGTTGTTATTATTATTTAGTCTAATTATTATTGACCACTGGTTAGAGGCCTCTGGGGAGAGTAACACCCTAGTAGCAGAGAGTAGTAAGTCTCTGCTGAATCTGATCATTTCATACTTCTGCTGATTGTGCTGTAAAATACCCACCCCCGCGACGATGACGCGTAAGACTGGAATGGCCCAAGTGAAAAGAAGAGAATAAGTCCCTATTTTCCAAGGGGTTGGGTTATTAGATATCTCCACTCTTAAAAGCGACTATGATTATGAAATTAAAAACTATACTTACGATTTCACTCCTTTTTTCAGAGGGCTTGAACATCCTGCACGACTTAGACAATGACACTGGTGCCAACGAAATGAACGCGCTTTTGAGTCTCGTTATTCGAATGGATCAGAATCGTGTGGCTGGGGCTATTCGCTTTGACCGTATTGACTCATCTTCAGATACCAATTCTAATACTGAGGATTCATCGGATGAGACCAAGGCTGCCACCGGTCAAATAAGAGCCGAAGGAAGGCAGCGTCGCTCACGTCCAACACGGGAGAGTTCAGAAGCAGGCAGGTCAGATGAAGCTGCGTCTTCACTTTCAGACAATTTGTCAAATGGACGTGAAACAGGCAGCACCGGCTCTGAGAGCGGCAGAGACTCCAAGAGTAAGAAAGCTAGCAATTCTGAGACAAGTACCTCTGAAAAGAGTTTGGATTCTAAGGGACAACTAAGACGTAAGTCAGATAGCACATCAGAGGATGATAAAGGGCCGAAAAATAAGCATCGACGTAAGTCAGATCGCATGAGTGCGGAAGATCGGAGAGGCTCTAAGGATAAACATCGTCGTAAGTCAAATCGTACGAATTCACAGGATAGCCGGGTGCACAGAGGTAAAAAAAGTAGACGCAAGTCTGATCGCACGAGGTCAGACGATGGCGCGAGCCCTAAAGATAAGAACGGACGTAAAAGTTCTGATAATGATAAATCCGGCCGTCCAGAGAAGTGGAGGAGGGCAGCGTCTTCGGGCAGTTTATTGGCGTTTGAATTTCAGGCCACGCAGCGGACCTCGGAGCCCACCACTAGCTCTGGCGCTAGCAGGAATACGGATACTTCCACATCAGAAAGTGACGGAACCAATAAGAACAAGAAAAAGAATAAGAAACCGCGAAAGGTAAAACATTAATAAAAGTTACATACTTGCGTTTTTTTGTTATAGTTATAGTTTATAGATGTAAAGTTTTGTTTCTTTTTTTTGTCTTCAAATTACATTAGACATTTTGCTTTTATTAGCATTTTCTGAAATTTGAATAAAATTCCTTTGATATTTTTTAAAAAGTATAGTTTTTCTAAAGAATAATTTATATTATGTGCTCATTGATAAACTATCAACATGACTAACTCAATATGAATTTTTAGGCATGCACCTGTAGACCTGAAGAAGATGACATAATTCCAGCAGAAGTAGAGTTATGCTTCAGAGGCAGTAAGTTGGGTGAATTTTTACCAGGCCCATCTGGGGCCGATATGGACTGGGAGGAGAACAAAGCTGATACTGAGGAGGTGAAGGAGTCTAGTATTGAAGATACCACTGAGTCCACAACTAAAAGCAAGGCGAAGCGGCAGAAGCTGGATAGTGGCATAGGGGAGAACACAGAGAGCAGCTCCTCTCCTGATAAGTCCAAGACTGATGATGATTTAGAGACAGATGAAAGGCCTTCAGACAGTGTTACAGATGAGGCTGAGAATTCCATACATAATAGTGGTAAGACAAAAATTCAAATTTTTAATAGTGGTTGTGAACATTCATAAATCATCTAGGATTTTAAAATATAGTATGTATATACTCGTATATATATGCGTGCGTGCGTGCGTGCGTGCGTGCGTGCGTGTGTGTGTATGTATATGTTTATATATATATATACAGGGTTTAATATTCCTTGTATAACATTCATATAAAGTATTATATAAATTGGATGTAATCAGATATATTTTATATGTTATATACATATGTTTTTGGTGAACTCCTTTTTGTGACTCACAAAGTAAGTGCTATGGAATAGGGAATAGGAGGTGAGCCTATTGCCATACATCGGGCACAGTTTCAGACTACGAGTCACTACTAAAAATTCGAAATAAGAAAATTCCAATAGTTGCTGACCTGGAATTTAAACTCTGGACCTCCTGTTTCGCAGTCTTGGTTGTAACCACTATCAACGAGGCAGTCAATAATCAAGATACCGCATATTATATTCAGCTTTTTAAGTAGCTAACTGCTACGTTGTTTTGCCCAGGATTTCTCCCTGAAGATTATTTGAAAATCCTCGCGCGCTACGAACAAACTCGAAGATAATCGCTTCTCTCGGTGTTCTTATCGATTATCTTTATTTAAATCAGGACGTCGTCGCTCCCACTCGCGGAGCCAGTCCACGAGGGAGGCCACGAGCGGGTCATCGCGCTCGTCGGCGGAGGGCTCGCAGCGCGCAGCGGGCGGCGCGGCGGGCGAGGCCGCGCGGCGGCGCGCGGCGCGGCGCGGGCGCGGGCGCGGCTACGACGCGCGCCGCACGCGCCTGTCCATCCTCATGAAACGCGCCATCAAGGAGCTGCCGCTGCCCTATCCTCTCAAGAAGTCAGTACCCATTGGATGTAGCCGTGTTTCAGGGAGTCCTGCAGGTGTCCAATACTGTGGCACATTATTTTAGTTATACTTTATCCTCGTTGTCAAGCGAACGTGTATTTTTATCGGTGTCAGGAGCGTACGAAATTAAAATGTCTTTAAGCACTTGCGAGAGATTTGAGGGCACATTAGAACTGTTATATCTAATGTAGTCGTATGTCGTTGCATTTTACATCGAGGAAGGTGATAGAATTATCAGAAAGTCTATTGTACATTTTATGACCGGATAGTAAGTAGGTAACTTTTTAAAATTAAAAAATAATTTTTTTTGCAGATACGTGAACCTGGGCCGCTGCTTCGAATTCTAGGATCGACCTCTCTCGGATCGTGCTCGTAGTTACAATACCAGATACACGATTGTCTCGCTTATATTACTCTATGCGTATTCTCTATATGTATTCTCTCTTACTAATGTTTAACTTCTATAATACATGCTGTTAGTTTTGCAATATTCCAATTAGATGTTCAAATGTGATTCATGGAATTGTAATCCGTATAAAATATAAAAAAAAGAAATATGTATGTCCCAGCGGCGCTCATCGTACGTTATACTCGTAAATAATATTTGCTCTCCGACGTCAAACAAAACAAATGGAATATTATAATGATACAGCGAGCCACAGGTGCGCTGTAACATTGAGCCGTTAGAAAATAATTACTCAATCTTTTAATATTGTCTATCTCAAAATTTCTAGGAGATAAGTAGAGCTTGGCTTGATCCGTTTTTAATCATAGATAGGTATATACTTTGAAAGGCATATATTATTATGGATTATATTGGTAAATTTAACATCGTACTTTCGACAGTTCGATGATTTTTTGATATGTACCGTTGCTCCAGTCATGAAGTATGTTGCCAACCCTTGTCATTAATGTATGACTGTAGATTATTAGACATTTTTTGTACGTTGTACAGAAGTACTAAGCGAACATATAAGTCACCCAATGTAAAGTGATCACAGCACCCCATCTTTATTTCAGCTGGTACTTTTGTATATGCCTGCCATCTTCATAACATCTGATCTGATGAACTTAGGGTGGATGAAGGCTGTACTATGTTATCAACCGTCACAGCCCATTGATGTTCCAAGTCCTGTCGTACATCGATACGGTCATGTGACTAGCTTGACTGTCGTATGTCACATGTAATGCTTCATCCATGTATCCCATACGCGCCAATTGCCCACTTGGTGTGAGCACAACACGACGATGACACAATATAACATGTTACCCTGATTCTCCTCACCATCAGACATATATCAAGCGCCGCTCATTTTAAATTCAACTTAGAAATCTTCAAAATTCATATGATTGGATGGATTGTTTTATATAAAAGTGATTTCCTTTTTTAATTTAATTTTCAGTTGGGGTGTCCGCCCGACAGATTCACTGCGTTCTTATGATTAATTTTTAGTACTATCTGTTCTCATGTATGTACCCTTCTACATTTACACTTATTAAACGTTTTAAAGTTTAAAGGAAATTAGTTCATTAGAAGCTAAGGTAGGCTGTTGACACTTTTGTAACATTAGTAAAAGAACGTAGTATACATATATAATCGTTTCTAAGTATTTAAAGACAGCTGCCCGCGCGGTCGTCACTCGCTTGGATACTCCTACTGGTCGACGCTGATAAGTTTTCAGCCGGGGAGGGTGTGCCGAAACATCCCGTTAGATTGTTATAACTCGCAGAAATTAACTAGGCAGCTCTCTATAATGACGTAACAGCGAGGCATTAACTGAATAAAAAGAGTTTAAGTTTATCATATTTTTCGTTTCATTTAAGAACGAAAAGATATTTAAGGTTCATATTGACGCGTCAATGGTGAGAGCGCTAGACATCGGTAGATGGAGTCAGATGGCGGGAGAAGTGCATTTTTCGCTAGTACCAAGTTAATTTCTGCGTGTAGTATATGTTAGTGATGGTTCTTGTACATTCTAAGACGTTTAATAAATTCGGAAACAACATGTCGGCCCGTATCTTGCCCGGTCCGTGCTGTAGCAGAGGCAGCTATAGGTTACGATCGGCTTGTACCATTCAAACGTACACTAATTTGATCACAATGTGTAATTTAATCAACATAATTTTAGCGTTATTTTCTCTATTAAGTTTTAAATATGAATACAATAGCTGATAATGCAGGTAACTCTTAAGTGAACTTAAAAATAGTTATACAATATTGGTAATTGTTCACCGTACGTCAATTGACTCAATTCGAAAATATTCTAATTTCCTTTTTAATTGTATGCGTAACAGCTTGTGTGTTGAATTCGGCCACGTTCACAAAAAGCCACTGAATCTTTAAATATAATCACGCTGTAGGCCAATGACATAGACGGCAACACGATCCAGTGATGTCAGTACAAAACTGCCTGCCAACACATTTTTAAACATATTACTTTCGAAGTGAGGCTTTGCTATGATCCGGTAAAATTGCGATTTGGGTCCGTAACGCTCACGTCAAAGGCTCGCGACGTAGCAATGCTCGTTTTCGCGTTGAGTCGTTTTTTTGTTTAAAGGATTACTGTTAAAACCCTTGATACTTTAGTGCTTCATTTGATTTCGTAACGAGGGTGCAGTTTATACTTGCGGCCGTAGCGATAGTGGCATTGTATTTAATAACGTTTCAGTCTACTATTAGCATAGAAGTAATCATTAAAATTACAATTTTTAATCTTCAATACTATCATATTTACTTCGTAGATGTATTATATAAGAATTGTATGATTTGAATAGTGATATTGATGAGCGTAATACGATTGCTTATAATCTATTAGAATGTGCAGAAAATATGACATAGTCAAAGATATGGATATGTGTCAAAGAATTGATGTGATGGTCGCCGCCGCCGTCTTTATAAATTTTAACTCTGAACTTAATGTATTTAGGTCCTCGTTTCATAATCTCCACGCTGGGTACGCGGGTTGGGGTACGCAGAGCACAGCTTCTCGCGCCGCTGACGCTGCGGCACGTCAGGCAGGATAAAGCCCCGCTTAGGCAGGTTGCGCCATACCGTGAACCGCCAGCGCCGGGCTTAGTCGCCTTTTACGACACCAAGATGTCCCGGCACTGGGACGGGGGATGTATTCTTGCTCTGTTCCCAAATGACGCTCCCGATTTTGTTATTTTATTTCTTTGTGTCTATAGCATAATTTTTCATTTCAATTATTCGTTCTATTGCATAGGCTGACAACCAGGCATATTTGCCATGTGTTTGGAAGTAGTCAATGTCGGTCTATCGGCATATGGCAACACCAGAGGCGTCATCAACGCGTTGCTAGACCTAAATCTGGTTATTTACATTTGGCAAAGTCGGAGAGCATTCTTGCTCTCTTTACATTGTTTGCTACATTTAAAATATGACAGTTACCGAGCTAATCAATCGTATTTCGAACATAATTTGAATGTCCATGTCGTACAATCGTCTATAGCAGTTGTCGTCGTATAAAGTTGCAATGGAACGGTATCGATCCCCGTTAAGTAGGTTGTTGAGACTTGAAATATATATATAAGTTTATGTATTATGTTTATTTTGTATTAAAATGTTATGATTTCTGGATTTTAGTAATGTTCCAATATGATTTGCAGCTGTGGGTGAATCGCATGCGATTAACTTTGACGTTCGATATAGTCGTGTTTATGCTCTAGTCCTAATACTCATGAAAGATTTCTTATTATAGCCGCGTCATACACTAGCTAGTGCCCTAAATATTAAGAGACGTTGAGTGCGCAGCAATTGTGCCAGCTATTTATAAGGAAAACATTTACTATAGTCTAGTTATCGCATGCGCTTCAAAATAGCAACTTGAAATCGCTGATTTTCAAATGTTATGATATAATTTTATACGGATTTGTTAGTGTGTTGACCCGTTTTATCAGCGGTCACATAATAACGCAAAACGACGTGTGCAATGTTAACTGCAGGCCCATGACGTCGTCTAACACTAACAGAGACTGATCAGACTGTGATAGCATTCGGCGTATGTTTAGAAGAAAATATGAACGAAACGACTAAATATCTTCGAATGCTAGCACGATTTCAAATTTGGAAAGTTACGAAATGTTTATAATAATTTTATGGTTGATGTAAATATACTGTCAATGGTTTTTTTTTTGTTGCAAGTAAATATTATTTCATTATGTAATTTTTGTTTTATTTCATGGGCTCGCTTAAACGCACTCAAATAAAACAGTAGTTCACAAATAAACATACTCTTTATTTCTTAAATAAATACATTTTACAAACAGGTGAGTATTTAGCGGTGGGTGCTTATTGGGTTATTGTTGTGTTCATATATTATATACAAAATAAGTTCAGTATACATTCTTATATTGACTACTGTTGCCGTAATACTTAACTGTTTCTTACCTAGTCTCGAGGCATTCTAACACCACTTGCCTACGGGTCTCACCATTCCGTTGACTCGCATTGGCATAGAGGTTGTCTCTGGATAAAGATCATCGGCGGCTGGCGTGTCGCACGCGCTCAATCCATTCATAAGCTTCCTGGTAGGTCGCGGGGTGCCGCGTCCCGTATCACGTGTCCTCTCTCTGTTCCATTTATCTCCCGCGTGTGTCCGCTTCACTGGTCTTTTATTCGGGGATTCCTGCCTTAGTTCACAATGTTTCGTCTCTGAAGGCGGTCTACTGTGGGTCTCAGATTCACTACCGTTCATTAACGAATGAGCACTTCGCGCTTTATGAAGCGACAGACGCAACGGTTTTCGAGGAGGCGTGGGTCTCGACTTTGTATCTTCTCGTTTATCTTCATTCTTTTTATAATGACTCAGTCTAGAACAGTTCTCAGACCCGTAATCTAGCCTTGGCGAACTACTATATATGTCACCGTTTGGGAAATCTGATTCAGATTCGAATTCAGAAGATTTGGCGCTCCTGGAATGTAGTTTAGAAGATCGCCTGCTGGACTTATGTGCGTTTTCTAGAACTTTTCCATCTATTCGATGGTACATGTAGTGTCTTTCTGATTCTAATTGAACGTCTTCGGCACTCTCGTTCTTTTTTAGTTTCCGAAGCCGCTGTGACCGTTTTAACTGTTCAATTATTGACAATGTTTTCCTTTCGGCCCAATTGGTCTTCTTAATGCTTTCTTCTATTCTATCAGCAGCCTTCTTTATTTCGTAATGTCTTGAGTCGTATTGAATATTTGTATGTGAATCTCTTACATCGAGGTCGCTATCTGATCTCAATTGATCATCAACTTTGGATCTGTTCAGTCTTTCATTCTTCATTCGCTGTTTTTCCAAGTGTCTTTGGTTTCTTTCAATCATACGAATTGCGGCATCGGTTTCAGCACTATAGTCTACTCTATCGTGTATGCAATGGTGAGAAAGGGAGTGGCGCATTCGACCAGCTCTGTGCTCCAGACTATGGGAACTGTGCGATCTATGGTTCGGGGCTGGCGAGGTTCGGGGTGATGTTGCTAATCTAGAGGATGCTCCAGATGCATTGGACCTGGGCCTCATAACTGGCAGATTAGATTCAGCGCCATCTAGGCCGGGCAGTTTGGCAACAATAGCAGTAATATCTGGTCCCTTTTGGAATACTTGAACTTCTGACTTTGGACTTGGTTTGCTGTTCGATTTTGGTTCGGAGGTGATGTTGATATTGGTGACGTTCTTTTTAGTCTTGTTTACTGTGATGCAGCTATCGTTACTACTCACTGGATGAGCCTAAAATTCAAAAATAAACATTTTACTAAGGTATTATGCAAATAGATACACTAAAATGAAATAGATATATGTTTTAACTTAACAATTTCTATTAAATCTTATGTACCTAATGCATCGGCTGTCGTCCTTGGTTTTGCAAGCGAATATTCAAGAACCTACTGATCAATGACCAATTGAGTACAGTGATGAGTGATTACATACTTCCCGGATCTGGATTAACATCCGTTTTTCAGTAATTACATCCCTTATTGTAAGAATAATAGACTGCAACCTCCTTCAATAGAGGTGGATTCCTTACCGCCATCCTCAACCAATTAACGGTTTTTATGTGTACAGCTACGTTAACACCTGTACTGTAAATTAAAATGATAACATAAATAGCATACTTTCGCACCTGTGCGTGCCTGGAGAGCAGCTCGGCGACTTGCTCCTCCAGGTAGGAGATGCGGTGCGTCAGGCGCGTGTTGTCGGCGCGCAGCCCCTCCTTGGCGCGTTCAGCCTCTTCGGCCGCCGCGCGCAACGCGCACAGCTCGGCGCGCAGCGACGCTGCATCATTCTGCAAATTAATAGGGTGAATTAGATCTTATTACTATAAACAAACGGTTGAACGTTGTGTAGTTGTTCGTCCGCTGCACATGGCTCCGCATAACTCCTTATCGTTGTATGACTGTTCATTTCCAGTTCACTCTACTATAAGTTGTGTTAAAGAAATTCGAACTAAACGCACTTCTACGGTCCTACATGTTCTCACGGTGTTGTATTGTTTAGTTTGTGCTGAAAGATTCACATACGGTGCCAGGTTGGACATTTTTCCTATAGCACATAAGTAGGTATCATTGAATCTATTTATACGAATCCTGCAAGTGGATACTATTTATGTTCAGAAATATTGTGGTCTCTCATTCAATTGCATGATAAGAAAAAGTAATATCAATTGCGTTAATAGTTTTTTCGAAATGCAAAACAAATAACTAACCTAAAGTTATCAAAACAGAAACTTATCGTGAACTATATTTTAAACATTTTGCGGACAAAACAAATATTTATACTCATAAAATGACTCATATTTTTGTAAACAATAATTCCAAAGCTGAAGCTTCCTAATTTATGTAGGTTTTTAGATCATTTAAATAAGACAGCCAGAAGACCTACATAGCATAAACGTAGATAGTACTTAAAAAGAAATATATGGAGAAGAATATGAAACATTACACATTAAACTGACCTTGGTGAGCGCGGCTACGTGGGTTTGTCCTTGTGCGCGCAGTAGCACCAGTTTGGCGGGCGAGGCGAGCGACACCGCGCGCCTGAGCTCTTCCTGGTTGCAGCACAGCACACTTGTGCCGTTGGCTTCTACTATCCTACCAGTCAAAAGTAATTTGCATTAAAACTTCGACAATTTATCCGCGTGTAAGTACAGACAAACATAATTTTCATTACTCTAGTGATTCGTGATGATAAATTTGATGGGCCTTGTTGAACTTGGCTCGTTTTAATCATATCCAAATAACGTCATGCTTTTATTCCCTGAAGGGACAGACGGTGGGGTGTACTTCTACGTTTTACATGTCGTGTTAAACATCCTATGGAATAAAGGGCCAGCTCATAGTCATACGCCGAGGACAAACACAGACTCTGAGCTGTTACTGGGAATTTCAATTATTACTTGTGCAAACAAATCTACATAACAATTAGCAAAAATCAATCTACATTAGGCGAAACAAATGTATGTGACAATTAGTAGTCTTTTGATGTGTAAATTCTTTTCTCTCCCTTTCCGACCATTTCTGGGATTAATTTCGTGAAAATGGATAAAAGTGTGTAACTGGAGGCCAAGGAAGTGCGCGTTATTTGATTTGCTTATGAGCATGTGATGGAGTTGACCGTCAGATTGTACCAACTCATTTTCCGTGAGGCTAGTACTGTAGGTCAACAGAGTGTGCCTGTGTGTAAGGAAAAAGAAAAAGGAAATAGAGAAGGAGAACATGACTGCGTTTCTCTGTCGCTGGTCAAGTAATATTTTTAATTTTCATTAAAAAAAATAGTGCGTGTAACCTTTATGCGCGATCGAAGTAAAACATCTTTGACTTACTGACGGAAACAAACTACGAAGGTGAAATGTGAGATGATACATATGTATGTTACATATAGGACTACTGTAAGGCTCGCTCGTTTGTTATGTTCAAAAATAAAATAAACAATCGTTAAGCAATGACTTGTATAATAATAAAATTTATTCGCAATCTTACGCCGTCCAATAAATTAAACTAGAAAGGTAACGAATGTATGTCGTAAGCTCAGTCATTTTAAACAATGAAAAAATTATCTCGTTATCTACTGCGATCATTCTAAACAATGAAAACAGCAGCATGTTCGCTGGTGCCACAGCCTCAAAAGCAGATAAATAATAAGAACGAAATTTCAGAAAAAACGTATTCGAAAAGATGGTTTGGCATTAAAAGCTTTGGCAGTTTTACGAGCACTCACATTCGTATGAAACAGCGACAAACAGGGTGCTGTAAATTTTGCTCCTGTAGAATATTTTTGTGCATTTGGATCATTAATTCCAACACAATTGATAACGTATAGTGTTATATACAGATACAACAACGACTTCCTAGGTACACTATGTTAGTAAATGAAATATTTAGTGCTGGTTTTGCTTCGGGGTTGAGTGAAGTGTCCAACTTCGTTATTGAATTCTGTAATAAATAAGTGCTATGAACAAAATATGCTTTTTGTATTTGAAACATACTCGACAATGATTATTTTTATCGACGAGTCCGTTACGGGGGCAGAGCACCGAGTGCCAAATATGTCTATTCTTACAAAACTAATGTGCCACTTTTACATTTATCACTGACGACAACGATAATATTAAACATATAAGGTTCACGCGTAAAGTAAGAGTATGTATTTTCTCATAACGTAACCTGATGTAACCCCACAAGAACCAGGGGCTCATAGATGTTCCCATCGAGGCACGCACACAGATAAGATCAGCGATCGCGGCCGATGTCGGGTCGAAGCCCTTGTACTACGTGCACGGTTCACGCCCGACTTCAAGAGGCTTTCGGTGAGATTGAAACACTAAACCTACAACACGCAGAAATCAACTTGACATTTTCAAGATATGCGCTTGACCTCCCGCCGTCTGACTTCGTTTATCAACGCTTCACACTCTCGCCTACGATGACTGCGTACCTCGCTATTATGCCATCATAGCGAAGTGTCTAGCTAATTTCTGCAAGTTATAAGCTTGAAGAAGAGCTTAGCCGACGATTTCCCAAGTCTTAACTGTGTCTTCACTTATCTGAGACAAATCTTAGTGCCTGAAGATTATCGTTATCTATTTACCTCCCACATTAATTTATTGTTATGCAACCAATGTTTTCTCGAGCTGCAGAGAATTGCGCTTAGCATAGCTTTAGCCTAAATTGTTAGTGCCAAACTCCCAAACAAAAAAAAAATTAAGTAAGTGGGAAGTAAACGTCAGTGATAAAACGTGAAAGTTTACTCTTCCGCCTATTCTTTCAGGGATTACAGGCGTGATGTTACGTTTATGCTTCAGTAATGTTCAATTTTGCTCCAAACTATGACTAAGTATTTGAACGTAAAATACGGTTTGTATCATTATGACGTCGGATTCTAGTATAGTAGATGAGACGCTGAATCAACAGACTCTTATTATACTTTGGGAGTATATCAAAGACCATCGCGCCATAGTTATAACTATGAATCCTACTTGAGGTTAAATTGTCTACGGGCTAGTGTGACTATTTAACCTCAACAAAAAACTAAAATATCCTCATTGCCGTGGAACCAGCCTCGTCAGTGTTTGAGAGGAGAGGCTGCTAAGTTCTAAGATTACTTATTCACCCGTGCATATGTTATCTTGGATAACATGGTCATATGGTCTGAGAGGCATTTATTATAGGAATAAATTGAGAATGAATGCAGTAACAATCCAATAGGTACCTGTCGCCTGGTTTCATAGCAGGGTTTTCTGCCCAGTCGATGATAGCACCGACCCCTCGCGCCGCCGCGCCCCACGAGCCGTCCCGCACTTCCACGGCTACCAGCGATGCCAGACCGTTACACTCACGCACGATGCTGGAACAAATACATACATACATAGTAAAATACGCGTCATAAGTCTCATTTGCAAACATTTTGTTTTTTATACACATACTTACAAACATATAGTCACGCTTATTTCCCATAGAGGTAGGTACAGACTTCAAATCCATGGCGCGCACCGCTTTACAAAAGTGCGTTTTAAATTTAAATATCACTTGCTAACGACGAAGGAAACCATCGTGAGGAAACCTGCACACCCTAGAATTTATTTAAAAAAATTCTAAGGTGTGTGAAGTCTGCCAACCCGCATTTGGCCAGCGTGGCAGACTAATGGTCTTAACCTTCTCAATATGAGAGGAGATCAATATTCCAACAGTGGAACGATAAGTGGGTCGCTTATTATTGATTATATAGGCACAGTCTAAGGAATTCCACCACTTACGGTGCTGGAAAACTTTTACGTTTCTTCGACATTCAACGAAATCGTTATATGAGTTCGTCTATTAAAGGATCTTTTGACCTGGTATTCCATTAGGTTTTTTATAATTACTGTCTTAACACGTATTTCGAGCGATGACGTCTGAATAGAACTTGACATATGGACGATATAAATTAAAGTTAGCATGATAATAATTTTTTTTTTTTTTTTTAATCGACCC